>BQNB010039109.1:4245-48286 GCA_026074375.1 Tanacetum coccineum | reverse complement strand
GTAAACGCGTAAAACCCTAAAAATAAATTATGAATTTCATAATGTCATACAATGACCTAAAATACGAGGTGTTATATTTTCACTATAAATAGCACATGCATTCATTCTTTCTTTCATAAACACTTAGCAAAAATCACAAAAACTCTTTCTCCCTTCTCTCTCAAACTCACGACTCAAAACCCTTAGACCAAACACAATCCATACTTTGATTTTCTTTCACCATATTAGTGTTTACATATCATACTTAAGGTATTCTAAGAAGAATTGAAGGGTTGGTTAAGCTTTGAAAGGGTTTTAACAAGATATTGCAAGATTAGGGTTTTTGGTTGAAATTAGGGTTTTCATTCTAATTTTTCAAGCCAAGAGTTTAAATCACAAGGGTGTGATTGGTTTTCTTTTCTCTACTCATCCACACAAGGTTATATATAAAGCTTAATCATTTCATAACTAAGATTTTATGTGTTCATATGTTATATTTAGCTAAATCACCATTTAGGGTACTTTTGAATATGTAAAATGAATTTTTACTTATGATCATTGTTTTGTACACTTATTTACATGTCATATGGATGATAATATTATGTTAAAAGGAATGTATAAGTATTTTAACATGTTGGTTAAGTATTAACATGTATAAGTGCAAATTAGGGTTTTAATGATTTACTTAATAAGTTGCAAATGAAAATGATGTAAATAACATGTTAAACTTGTTATCTTGGATATTCTTGAGCAAAGCATGACCTAATGGACCTAATATATGTAAGACATAAGGTATTAAGGGTTCAAATGGGTTTGTAACAAAGTGGTAAAGCTAAAAAGTCCTAAAATCAAGTTTTAAACACATTTTGGAAAAAATATCTTAAGGGGCTGTTTGTAATTCGAAATTTACATATATGTTTTATGATTTTATAAAATACTACATGTCACAAGGATCGAGGGGTCATAAAGAACTCGAAAAACCGATTAATAACGAAGAAGATATGCTATTGTAACGAGTTTTTACGAGGCTAAATACTTTTATAAAATAAATTTATAAAAAGTTATCTATTTATATGGCAGAAACTTAACTTTAAAAACAACAAAAATAAGATAAAACTTTCCAATTACAGAAACGTCTTCGAAAGAATCGAGCAAACACGGAGCTATAAGGAATAAAGATCCGACAAATATGGTTTTAAACGTTATTAAAATATAAAAACGATTATATAAAATGTTTATGAACAGTAAAAACACTATTCATCACAGAATCTCAAAAACCTAAAAATGTGATTTTATGATAACACTCGTCTTAAATTAACGAACGCATGGCCGTAAGATACGCGAGCGAGAAACGGACTTAAAACGACAAAGTTATGTTCATTTTGCTAAAGGCCGTAATTAATAAACGGTTTTACTTTATAATTACGATTTCACTTAAACGATTAGATGGTGATATAGCTATAATAGAATATATATGTTTATTAGTTAGCAAAGTCTATATTACTAGGGAATTATCATAATAGGCATCTTCGGATGGCGTATTGAAGAGTTGTTGGATTCTACAGATTTAAAGTGTCCTAACTCCCTCGTAACGACATGCATGACCTCTAGAATTATGATAGCCCGAACGATAGTACGATGATAACTATATAGGATTATATATAGTTGTTGTTAGACAACGTACTTGAATACTTATTCGACCTATATTAACTAGGTTGCATTCGGGCGTTAGCGTGACAAGTCTTTACTTGGGATATTTTATTATCAGTTTACTCACTCAAGGTGAGTTCATAGCCCCATGTTTTACAATTATTAATTTACAAGTTTTTGGGGTGAGAAACATATGCATGTTTACAAATTGGACGCAAGTGTACATTTTATCATGATTACGTTTTGCCTAAGTAGCGATAACCCACTATGCCCATGAATCATGAACTGTCAATTACTGGAATGTGAGCGCGAATGATTATAGATAGATCTATTTGAGATTGACCTCCCCGTTCGGGTGACTAGCTATCACTGGAAACGAACGTATATCATGTCGGATTTTGGATGTTACGGGTTGAACATCATCACGGGCAATGTAGGCAATATTTATATATTGTATTCATTTATGTCGAGCTTCGGTGTCATGAGCTTAGGAAAACGTAATTACATTTTGTTATGTCTGCATCTGTTGCATTATTACGGGGAAAGTCTTGCCGGATCCTGCATATACCATTTACATAAACCTGATGAAATTCACAAACTTTATTTGCCTTTTTAAATGCAATGGTTTTTCAGGAGGTCCATTAAAGCATGAGTGCGAAGGATACATTGTGTGGGTTATATATTTTGTAGTCATGCATTATAAGATTTAGTCGCATTACATTTTGTATATCTGTTAAGTGCTGGAAATCTTAGTAATAATAACAAGTAAAACAATAAAGCTTTCGGGCTTTGTAACACATCCTTTATTAAAATCCAATGTATCAAAGTTTTAAACTACTTTTAGGTGTTCTTATATTATCTTGTGTTATTGATCTGAGAAGTAACACGCCCCGGACCCTTATTCCGCTGCGACCCAATTTGGGGGTGTTACAGATTGGTATCAAGAGCCAAGGTTATAGAGAACCAGGTCAAATGTTTTTGCTGGACTATAACCGTTTTCAAACATTGCATTCATACAAAAGGGTTTTCACGGGACATACATACACTAATTGTGCATTAGTCGTCAATGCTAGATGCAACGCATGATTGATATACATTTATGATATAAAGTATTTTACTAAAGAGTCTATATTAAATACTAATATAAGTTATGTTGGAGTTTCAGATTCGGTTATGTCAGATTCTGAGCATTCTACAGTTACATACACATCAGTATCCTTTCCAGTTGAGGACGATTCAGACATTGGTTCACCAGGAGTCGATGGACCACCCATTATGCCAGAGGACCCATATGCTTACATAATGGCTGCTTATCAGGTTCCACCATCGCCTGACTACATACCTGGCCCTGAGGTTCCACCATCGCCTGACTACATACCTGGCCCCGAGGTTCCACCATCGCCTGACTACATACCTGGCCCCGAGGTTCCACCATCGCCTGACTACATACCTGGCCCCGAGGAGCCGCAGTCACCTCCCCCACTGGACTTTGTTCCTGAGCTGATGTACCCTGAGTACATACCATAGGAGGATGAGATACTCCCGGCCGAGGAGCAGCCACTACCTGCTGCTGCCTCACCCACTGCAGATTCACCAGGATATGTTCCTGAGTCTGATCCAGAGGAGGAGCCGGAGGAGGACGATGAGGATCCCGAGGAGGATCCAGCTGATTACCCTGCTGATAGGGATGATGATGATGAGGAGGAGGAGGACGAGGACGAGGATGAGGAAGAGGAGGAGGAGCACCCAGCTCTGGCCGACTCTGTCCCACCTGTACACCGTATGACTGCCAGGATATCTATCCGGGATGAGCCATCCATATCACTTCCTCCTAGGGAAGAGGTCGAGAGACTTCTTGCCTTAACCACCCCACCACCATCACCACTTACTCCACTATCATCTCCATTACCACAGATACCATCACCACCATTACCTATACCATCACCACCACCCAATAGCCCTACTCATATTGAGATTCCCGAGAGTTGTTTACCGCTTCGGAAGAGGGTGCGTTTTGCTTCTCCCACCCCTAGTCATGAGGTCGGGGAGAGTTCAGCAGCCGGTGCTGCTAGGCAGGACGGACCTGCCGTAGCTAGGGAAGACCCTTATTCTGTAGCAAGGGGAGACCTTTATGGATTCATCGATATGGTAGATGTCGCTCCTGGACATCCGATGTCTAGGGAGTTAGACTATGGCATTACGGATACATAGGATGATCTGGTAGGAGCCATCGAGGAGATTGCAACCGACCACGCCTGGAGGGGTCAATCAGGAGTGTTACCATCTTTCTACCACTGTATAAGCAGAGACTAACCATCATGTATGATATGGATGGGAGATTCAAGATGACCGATCTCTACTACGAGCCCGAGTCCAAACCGTTGCATTAGGGATAGGCCACTTCAATCGTCGTTAGGTAGTAATGATAAAGAGAGGCTAATGATGGCTTCGTGAGGCTTTGGGACCTATCTGATGGATGCTAGCGACTATCACGTTCAGAATCATCGTCATTACATACTACGGTAGTGGCGCAGAGTGCATTGATTTCAGAGATCACAGGAGACAAGGGGTGATTAAAGAGTTGTGGGCATCAGACCACAAGAGGCAGGTCCAGTTGACTAAGGCATTACAAATGATGAAAGGACTACAGACTCAGATGACCGAGTTTTAGAGGCAGCATGGACCCGCAAAAGGTTCGGCATAGCCTGATGCACCAGGGGAGGCTGGTAGCAGTTCCTAGATTTGGTTATGTTGTAGCTATGCTATGCAGCCTGTTAAGTATTATGGGTTATTCCCAGCTAGCAGACTGTATAGAGATCTATTGTTTTGTTTAGCTACCCAGTTATAGGTCTTTTTTTCCAGGTATAACTACTTGTACAATCATACTAAGTGTTATCGGGTATATCCTGGCTAGTATGGCTTTAGGTTGTTTCTTTTGTCTTGTAACCTAAGTGTAGTAATCATCTTGTTTCTGATACCGAACCATGTATGTTTTTTCCAAGTTTATATAAGAAAATGGGTACACGGATAAAACGTTATCTATGAAATCGAATTTATATTAAATGAATGTCGATTTGGTTATACTATGGTTAATTTCAATAACAGTTGTACATTTCACTGTGTGATGTGATCTCGTTTTTATTTAATGTGTATATGTTATGTCATAGTTATGATTTTATGAAATCTAACGGGTATTATGTTGTGATTTAAAGAAAATGGCACCAAAGAGAAAGACCACGAGGTTAAACCCAGATGCAACACCAACACCAGTCACAGACACTCATACCACTACATCTGTCACCAATGCCCAAATTCAGGCAATGATTAACGAAGGCGTTACTGCTGCACTGGCAGCACGTGATGCAACCAGGAATGGCGATGATAGCCATACTTCAGGAACGGGTGCCAGAAGGCCTGTGCAAGTTGCTCGTGAATGCACCTACCCGGACTTCCTAAAATGCCAACCCTTGAACTTCAAGGGCATTGAGGGAGTTGTTGGACTCACTTAGTGGTTCGAAAAGATAGAGTCTGTTTACAGCATAAGCAACTGTATAGTAGCATGCCAGGTCAAATTTGCTACGTGTACCCTGCAAGGAAATGCTCTTACATGGTGGAACTCTCATGTTAAGACCACTACTCCTGAAGCTACCCATGCAATGCCATGGAGGATACTGAAAAAGATGATGACAGACAAATACTGCCCAAGGGGCGAAATTAAGAAGCTGGAGTTCGAAATGTGGAATTTGAAGGGGAAGGGTACCGATGTGGTAACCTATAGCCAACGTTTCCAAGAACTGGTACTAATGTGCGATCGGATGTTTTCGGAAGAAATAGACCAAGTTGAGAAATATGTCAGTGGCTTGCCCGACACGATCCATGGCAGTGTGATGGCAACTAAGCCAAAAACTATGTAGGATGCAATTGAGTTCGCCACTGAACTCATGGACAAGAAGATCAACACTTGGGCTGAACGTCAGGCTGACAACAAAAGAAAGTCTGATGACACCGCCAGGAACAACCAGAATCAGCAACCAAACAAGAGACAAAACACTGGAAGAGCTTATGCCGCAGGAAATGGTGACAGGAGACCATACGGAGGGCCTAGACCTCTGTGTTCCAAATGTAACTATCACCATGATGGTCCTTGTGCTCCCAAATGCCACAAGTGCAACCGATTTGGTCATTTAGCTCGTGACTGCAAGAATCCCCCAAATGTCAACACTGGGGCTAATCAGAGGGTTTGTTTTGAATGTGGTGCTCAAGGGCATTTCAAGAAGGATTGCCCAAAATTGAAGAACAACAACAACCGGGGTAATCAGGCAGGTTAGAATGCCCAAGACTCTGTGCAAAAGTGTATTCCCGTGGGAATTGGCAGGGGTAAACTCGGACAACAACTTCTTCACGAGGTACGTTTCACCTTAAACAACCGATATCCATCTATTTTATTTGAAACCGGTGCTACGATAGGTCGTTTTGTATCTACTGCATTATTAAGCTCTGTCGAATTGTTATCACTCCCAACTAGCATAGATCAGATTTAAAAAGTCGAACAGCCTTGACGGTGCGAATGTTGGGTTGAACCACTATTATCACAATGTTTACGTTAAACTTTTTAAATCATCCTTTCAACATAGACCTAATCCCCCTTGACTAATAACTTTGAAAAGTAGCAAAGTGTTCGTCAAGGGAAACTAAGGAATCAAAAGCTTCGACAAGTCCCGTTTTCACCACTTTTTATTTGTACACTAACTATCCCTAATATTTTTGGATTTTTCTTTTTCTTTTCTCGACTACCTGTTTGACTTCCTTTATTTATTCAACATTGGATCATAGAATGAGAAACGCCCATAGAATAATCTACGGATGTCCTGACGGATAAATTCATCGTCCCCGATTTTTCACTAGTTCCAAACCAAGCAATTAAACAAGATCATTTGTCAATATAAGTTTAAATGCTAAGCACTCATACTTATGACTTGTGAACTTTTAACTCCCAACATGAATGTATGATTTAAATGTGTGTACTCATTTCAACTCAACCATAGATCAACTTATTTCCATAGTCGTGATTCAAGATGAATCATGACTCAAAGCAACAACTATAAGACCTGTTGTAACTTAATTTTAAAGAAAGAGAATTTAACTTTAGAGACTATTTGTTGCAACATCTTCACATTATACTCGTAAGTCTTAAAGCTAGGAATGCTTTGCTTAGTATGAACACCTCCTAGGCCTCGCACCCTAGTAAGGATAATCACAACCAACGACCGATGTTTCTTAGTTTTGAAAACCCACCCCCGATGCTAGTCGTAGTGAGAATCACATCAACAATAAGAACCTTCTTCCTAATAAGGCTACTAGATATATGTCTTAGTTTGAACCCTCCACCTAAGACCTCAGCCTTCCTGGTGAAAAATCACAACAAGAGCAAATCCTTAAGAAGTAAAGATGTCTTAGTTGCATGAAACCCCCACCTCGTGGTTAAAAGCGAGTGGGATATCACCGACACATCTTTTACTTGCTCCAAAAAATTCAATGTATGCTTCTTGGCATAATTTTCAATATTCATGCGATTTTTGCATTCATAACTTCATTCTGCTTCTTTGGCATTTTAACTTTCTCGAATTTATGAATGAAGCAGAAAAAATCTCGGCTTCTAAAAAGAATCAATGTTACAAATTTGAACTTTTTCCTAAAAACATCGATTGCCCTTAGTTGAACTGAATTGAGTACGTATTATTAGTGGATATAAAGCTAAAGGGAGAAAAAAACCACAAGTAAACACATAATAAGTGTTTTTGTTCATCACATAAACGATAATTTAAACTCCTATCACATCTTGTTTCATACTTCACCTTTTTTTAATTCGAATCAATCGAAATCGTTGTAAAGCTAGCCTACAAGTGGGTAAGTTAGGAACTACGCTAGTGGCGCTCAACACTCCCGATCCGAGCCAAAAATTATTCATCATTCTAACCATTTAGGAAAGTTCAAAACTGTGACAAAACACTTATTGTATTTTTGAAATTTTTTTTTTTTTTCTTATTTATTATTCATTTTTTTGGTATTTTTGGCAAATTTGGTGGTAAAACGGGATACGTGATAACATACAGACTGCAGTCAAAAAAGCAAATCGAAGATCCCCCCCGCCTATACTAGAACTGAAACATCGTCCTCGAATGTTTACAAAAGGGGTACCTACGCAAATCTAAAGGCCGTTTTATGAATGTGCCAAAAGATAAAAACGGTTAAGTCGATTAGATATTGATACTGGATTCCAACTAAAGCTGAGGATGTAAACTCCTGTGGAACTACAAGCAAGAGAGTCTTCACAATCCTGAGAAATCCGTGCGACCATATACAATACAAAGCACAGCAAAACATGGACCAAACACAGCTGATTAAGGAAATGAAAGCCTTCCTTCACACGACAAACACTTATTTATTACAAACATCCTGATAAGCATGGGGTGCCGTCCCACTAAGCGCATTGTTTAGGGTCCCGACGTTGACCTCTCCCCTGAATTTATTGTCCATTGGGAAACGTTTGGATATCCGGGACACCTCGGTTGGTTAGTTCCCCACCAAAGGTAATGTTTGAATACGATGACCAATCACTTTAAAGTTGGGCCCGGAGCTTTTGAGAAACTCGACAGTGCCATAAAGAGAAAAACTTGGGACAATGGTGAATGATCCAAACCAACGGGATTATCAATGTTACCCGAGAAAAACTATTAGTCACGAGTGAAGAGAGACACATCACCCAACGGTTGAAAACCGGTATTTTTGAACTTATCATCGAGGTATCCTCCATGGTTTTCTCTTTATAGATCAAAGAGTTTTCTGTATAGGCTTGATCACGAAGATTCATTTAGTTCATTCAGTGAACTTTCCTTGATCACCCCGCAGTTTTGGAACATCAAAATTTGTATGCTTGAAGGGCCCAGGTAGGCTTTGTGCTCCTAGCTCGAATCGGTAGATGACATGCCATCACCGTACAGTCCTAACAATATATGGAGATACACCCATTGGTGTCGATTTTAGTAAATCTGGTTCGTAAGGCCCATAAAGGGAACATCATCTAGTTTGGTCCGATCCAGAGGCACGATTTTCTCCTAAGGTTCACTCAAGAATACGCATTAAACCACGATTTTGTACCTCCTACTTGCCCACTTTGTTTGGTGGGTGATACCGTTTAGAGACTATGAGTGACTCGTTCTTAGCATGACCTACTTGTAAATAGGTCATTGCAAAAGTGAGTTATCCCCGCGATCACATTAATGATAGCTTCTCGGGGGGCACCAAATCGAAAAATAGAGTTTTCACAAAAATTTGCAAACAACACCGGCATCATTGGTGTGAGCGCTTTGCTTCAACCCATTTGACAGTAGTCAACAGCCACTGAGTAAGACGTGTTTTTCCCTCTTGAAGACGGGAATGGCCCCATAAAATCAATGCCCAGATGCAAAGATTCGCAAACTTTGGATGGATTTTTGTGGCCATCTCGTCACGTTGCGTAATTTTTTCCTTGACGTTGACAAATGTCACAACGGTGACAAAGTCCATGGTGCACTTGTAGATTGTGGCCAATAAAAACCTGAATCGAAAATTTTTCTTGCTGAGACTTGCACCATATGTCCCCCAGTAGGTCCACTGTGGCAAGTTTGAGAATGTCTAAAGCGTCTTAGCCCAAAACACAACGTCTTATCACCTATTCATAACATATTTAATCAGAAAGGGATCAGCCCAGAAAAAAATGCTTGACATCCTTGAAGATTTTATTTTTTTGTTGGGGATGTCATTCTTGATAACGAATTTTTCCTCCCCCACATTGTAATTAGCAAAATCGGCAAACCATGGGGTACTAATCATCTTTAAGAGCAATAGATCCAAGGGTTTTGAGAGGAAATGCTTCTCATTATTTCCTAGTTTTTCGACTTATTCTTGGTGAGGAATTTTCCAGTCTTGGAAAAGTTATCTGCCATCAAAGATTTCAGCTCCTTTTTTGTCTCGAACATCAATGTCAAATTCCTTTAGCAAATAAGATTCCACGCGCATTAGTCTGCCTTAGCATCCTTGCTTGCAAAGAGATACTGATGGCAGAGTGGTCAGTATACGCTATGCTATTGGTACATGAACAAGATATGAACGGACTTCTCCAAAGGCATACACCAGGCAAGTAATTCTTTTTCGGTCGTGAAGTGCTAATGAGTTTGAGCCCGATCCATAGACTTGCTAGCATATGTTTAGGTTGAAAAATGCTATGATTTTTCTTTGCCCGAGGACCTGCTTGCCCCCATTGCGAAGTCTGCCAGCATCGTAAACATTCAGTTCAAAGGGCAAGTCCCTAAGTCGGGAGCAATTAAGATCGGAGTGAGCCTCAGTTAATTATCTTTTGAGTGTATTAAAGGAATCGATACACTCTTCAGAAACATAAAATGGCGTCTCCTTATCAAGCAAATGAGTCATAGACGGGCAATTTTTGAGAAGATCCTAATGAATCGTCGTAAAAAACCCGGCGTGCCCAAGGAAACTACGACACCTTTGAACAGAATATCGGATGATAGGGAGTTTAAGCTATTTACTTCGACTTTAGCTCTATCAAACCACAAGTCCAGACTTAGTAGAAATTTTGAGTTCCGAAGAAACATGCCTCCTTTAACCATAAAATGCCTTTTTTTTCATTTCCGACTTTTTCCCAGTTCAAGACAATTGGTGGGTCTACAACCGCGGACGGGGGAGGGAGGGTGGTGCGGCCGTCGAGAATCGAAACGGCGTGGATGTTTATTGCAAGCAGAGTAGTGTGTCAGTGTCAGGTAGCACTTTTGACACGTGTATTCAGATACTGCGGTAGTATAGTGTTTCTCCTAGTGGAACCGAAAGGGGAGAGACTGTGAAAAGCGCGAAAGGTCATGAGTACACAATGTAAACCTATTCTCTAAGCACGTATCGTATGTGTCAATCACTCTTATATCGCCACATATGATTGAAAGACATGCCATCATACATTCTTTGAGAGAACGATGCAACATGATACATTCATGGACATGACGCCATCATAGTCTGAATCCCTGTGGGACTCTTCTTCTGACTATCGTGCACTATCGCACATAGATTATGGTCATTACACATATGATTGCCAGTATACAGGTGGCAGGTAACAGTGTACTCTGTCACTATAGAGCGTCACTAGCTATATCACGGTGGTGGGGTGGGGCAGGTTCTTTATTATGTTATAGGAAGGGTTTGTGGTCACCGGGGGGGGGGGTGGGGGGGGGGGGGGGAAAAATGTGTGTTGGGGGGGGAGGGGCCATAAAGAAACTCAATTGGGATCTGAAAGTAACCCGAAAGCAATCGAAGAAACTGTTATTCGTTTCCCTGCTAGCCTTTTGACATTGGTCCATAAAAGGCAATGGGAGAGTGATCTTCCGGGTTGCTTCATTAAGTTTTTCTGTAAATCAATACTACTCCGCCATCCTGTGACCAATTACAGTAGAATTATTCATTCCTCATCATTTGTGATGACGTCAATACCTCCTTTCTTAGTACACAGTGTACCAGGCTCACCAAGGGCTGTCAGAGATGGTAAATCAAATCCAGCTCAAGGAGTTTTTTTCAACCTCCTTCATGATAACGTCGTGGATTTTTGGGTTTTACCCTTCTCTTACTTTTGCACAGATGGATTCGTGGAGTCCCTTCCATTAGAATTTTTGTGAGTACAAAATTCTGGGCTAACAACCTTTATATCGAGATTTTCCCAAGCCGAATGGAGCCTCGCTTGTGGGACTTAAGAACCTTGAAGGAAGGAGCTGCCTTTTTCCTCATCTTTTAATACTTTAGCAATTATGACAGGCAACTTGTCCGTTTCCTGTCCTAAAATGTGTATCCAAGATGGGGTGTGCAGGTCCTTGAGTCAACCACGGAGGTTCATCAACGGAATAATTCAAGTAGTTTTAGCTTCACATAGTTTAAGCTCTTTTCCTACCTCCAGGCATATATTGATCATGAATTTTGGAGGGGGGGTAGTGGATCACTAGTTCAAAAGTTGCTTCTAGAATCAGGATGTCCCCCTCAGGAGTCCTGATAAGTTGGTGAATCAACTTCAGATGAAGATGGATCATCTTCTAGAGCAGAAAACCGAATCTGCTTCTTCCACTAAGAAAACATCCACTGTCCCCGAAAGATGAATTTGGAGAAGCATAGAAACAATAGGCTCAAAATATGGATGGGATTGCCACTCGCGACTCACGTTTGAAAATCACTAGTGGACCACTTGAGAAATACTCACACAAGCCATATACGAATACGTCGATTTGTTTACCGTCATATGGTTGTAATCAGCTGTGTATTTTGAAGTTTGGTCCAGATTGAATGTGATGGCTTCCTTGCCAACACGAAGGGTAATCTCACCTTCATAAACATCTATCAAAGCATGACTTGTTTTCAAGAAACATCGCCCGAGAATTAAAGGTACTCGGGGGTCTGGTTCAAAATCAACAACCGAATCAGCTTGGAAATTGGAACTTTCCCACCATAAACGGACGCCTTTATGCATACCGATTGGTTCAGTGATTGAACGATCTGCTAGCTCTAACGTCATGCAAGTTGGGGTTAGTTCGGGAAGAGCGAGATCTTTCCAGACAGAATAAGGCATGAGATTAATGCTCGCACCAAGATCGGCCAATGCGTTTGGTATGTGCTTAAATACACATACCTTTTACCTTTAAAACACTTAAAAAGTAACCAAAACGGACTTAATAGCGAAATAACGCTTGTTTTGCTAATTGTATTGTGCAGGAACGATAACTAAGAAAAAGACGTAAAAACAAAGACAAAACGACAAAACTGGACTCGGAATGGAAAAGACTGTGAAAGACAAAGCCAAATCAAAGCCGGAAAGTCAATCCAGTCAAAAAGTCAACAGAAAAGTCAACTGGTCAAAGTCAAAGTCAACCCAAGTCAACCCCGGGGCCAAAGTCAAAGAAATATAAGTTAGGGGCATGAAATTCCAAACCCTAAACTTATTATAAATAGAAAAAGGAAAAAAAATGAGTAGATGAAGGTCGCTTATTTTGCAATTTGCTCAAAGTAACAAGTTAGGGGGCAAAACTGCCAACCCCCCTAACTTGTACACACTAAGGACGAAACATGCAAAGAGTTAAATAACTCTTGGGGACTTGTTTTGCCAAGTCCCCAAAAGTTATTTAACCATAAGGACCAACTGTGTAATAAAAGAATAAACCTTGAGGGGCCATTTTTGCCAAATCCACAAACACACACTCTGTTATACTTCCAACTCCTTTTCCCGCCTATTTTTCCCTCCCAAACACAATCACGGGTCTAAAACCCCGTTTTTACCCATCGTTTCTTCTCCATTCTCTTGGATAAGCTCTTTCCCCCTCCTCCACTACCTTTCCCAGCCACAAAGTTGCCAACTTGGCAATCCCACATCCCCCAAGAACAAATTCGACGACTTGGATTGATTTTAAAGATTGAAGGGCCAAGATTAGAGCTTTAAACCTCTCACACAACAAACACACCTGTGTTTGTGTGTCTACAAACAAGCACAACAAGAAGAGAAAGAAAAAGAAGACCTAGTGTAGTTTTCGGCTATAAATAAGCCTTGTAAGCCATTGTGGCAAATATTCAGTTTTTATTTCCAAGTTTTATTAAGTTTAATTCAGTTTTTATTGTAGTTTTAAGTGTTTTTATGTTAATGTCCTTTATGCAATTGAAATTTTCAGTTTTAATGAAAATTTAAGTCATTTTTACTCAATAAGCTCTCAATAAGCTCATTAGAGCTTATTCATGCCATTAAGCTCTAATTTAGCTCAATATCATGTTAAAGCCCTTCCATATTGTTTTAATGTGAAATTAAGTTCATAAATGTCCCATTTGATGTTGCAATTTGGAAATCCATAGAATAATAAGCTCCCAAGAGCTTGATTGAGCTTATTGCTCAGGTTTAGAGGCTAAGAGCCATTAGGACATGAGTTTTTAGGCCACTCACCGTCAGAAAGATTGCCTTGGTTCTAGAAACTCAAAAATCCAAGGTCAATCTCTAAATACTTACTTAGCTTAATTTTTAGCTTAAACCTTTAGCTTATTTGCTTTAGGACTTTGTAAACACATTAGTTAAGTTGTTATTGTGACAGTTGTAATTTTTTATTCAAAAATTAGAGTCACATTAGACTTTTTCTCAAAAACTGTATAAGTGTAGTATAAGCTAGTAGAGAAGACTAGCATTATTTTTTCTTAATAAGCTATATTTTAGTTTTAAAATAGCTATAACTAGGTTTTAAAATCAGTATAAGTATATAAAAGGTTTTTTAAGTTTTTAGTTTCAAAAATGAATTTTAAACCCAATTTGGCTTTACAGGTCTTTGATATAAAGGGGTGTTTGGCAAAAGCCTTTAAAACGGGACAAAATGGTTATATGCATTGTTAAGTCAGCTTAGTTTTGATTAAGCTTAAGTTTTAAGCTTGTTATTTAGCTGTTTTCAGAAATCAAAGGTTTTGAAATTGCTTTCCAAGGTTTTATAAAACCTTTTTTTGCAACTGTGAATTTCAAAGAAAACCCCCAAAAAAATCAAAAAAACCAAAAGGGTGACTTTAATTTAATAGCACATTGTGTGTGTGAGTTAAGCCTCAAAAAGGGTGAGCAATTTGTAAGTTTTACAAGACTGTCAACAACCTTGGTTCTTTTTGACTATTACAAGTCAAAACCACCAAGCCTTTAGTGGCATTATTAAAAGAAGCCCCAAAAGACCTTTTTCACCTATCAAATTCAGCAAGTAAATACTTTTTTTTTAGCTCAAAAACTTGTTGCACAAGTCTCATAAGCTTAGTAGACTTTTAGCTTGTTTTCAGTTAACTTTTCAATTTGAGCATTATTTGACAGCTTTTAATAAGCTGTCAAATAAGCTACTCAAGTCAAGCTTAAGTCTCCCCTGGTGCAAAAGGGGAGATTTAAGCCCCTTTTTCTTTGACCTTTTGTGTTCCAAGGCCCAAGTCTTTTGCTTATTTTAGGAGCTTATAAGCTCTTATATAAGCCCTGATTTAAGCTCTTAAAAAGCTCATTGTTAGCTTATTTTTTAAGCCCAAATTTGGGACCTTTGGAACTGTTTCAGCATGAACTAGTTGTAGGATTTGCTTATATTCCTCTAGGCTTAGTCTAGCTTATTTTATAAGCCCCTTTTAGCTTTTAAGAGTTTATTTAGATTAGTTAATTAGATGTTAAGCTTGTTTTATAGCCTTTTTCTTAGCTTATTTAAGTACAAAAGTTAAGTCTTTTTAGCTTTTAAGCTTGTTAGTATTTCTGTCATAATAAGCTTCTTCATATCTAAATTAGCCTTAAGCATTTAGCTTCTTGACAGCTTATCTAGATTAGGTTTTGTTCTCTTAGCTTATTTTATCTAAGTTTAGCTTATTCACCCCACAAGTCCACAAAAGACTTACACCTTTTGAGTTTAACAGCTTCTAAGCTTCTGTCATAATTTAAGCTATTTTTAAGCTTATTCTTTTGATAAAAGGGAAAATTTCATTTGTTAAAGTTGTTTAGCATAAGGCCCCTTAACAGTTTGTAGTTTGAGTTTTTGCTAAAAATCCACTTTTTAATAAGCTAAAAAAATAGAGCAAATCTTAGGGTTAGTTTGTCACATTTTCATAGTGTAGGGCACCCGTTTTCATAGTAAGTGTTAATTCCCAAAATAATAAAAATTTTGCCCGCCACCTTTTACATTAGTTTATTACACTTTCTACCCTATGAGTTATAAAAAAAATCAAATAAAAGGGGAAGATACATTGGTCCCGGTGAGCAAGACTCGAACCCGGGAGCCAAGCAATACATCCCCTTTAACTCCCACACACACTAACCACTGTGCCCCTTGGGTCCTTTTTCGTTTAAAGTACACAAGGGCCATTTGTATTAAGGTTTTTGCTCATTAAGCCTATAAGTCTTAAAAGCTTTATTATCGAGCTTATTGAATAAGCGTGTGGTTTTTGTATTTTTCCGTAGGACTTGATAGTAGTAAAGTATTTGTGTAAATTTTTTTCAGAATTTTTTGTAGAACGTTTAATATTTATTATAATTTAATTTAGTATAAAAGTTTATTTATATTCATAATAAATACAAAAATAACAATAAAATATTTTGCTTTTTAGAAAATTTTCTTTTGTCATCTAGTTTGTAGGAAAAATATAAAAGTTTTCGTAGGGTCATTTTTATAACTTTCTCTCTTTTAAAGAACGGGTCCGGGTACGGGTTTTTGTTTTGACTCGTTTTTGGGTCAAACGAACTCCGTTTCGGTCTAGGTCTTTATCATTCTTCGTATTTTGATCCGTATAGTAGATTTAGAATGAAAAATTTTTACGTAGTGTTATATTTTTAAAGATTTTAGTATTCCCTTTTTGAAGATTTTAGGTTTTCCCCCTTTTGTTCGGGATTCGGGCTCTCGTTTTCTAGTTTAATTTCGTAATTTCTAGGTTTTTCTTAAACGTTTTTGTTTATTATTGTTTAATTTAACTTCCTGCACTCTCAAATCCAATTCCTTCATTCAAACTCAAATCTTCGACTGTATCGATTCTCCAGTCCAGCCTCGTTGGGGATAAACGACCCGGGAACATTCTATACTACTTCTCGGTATCATTGCTCTTGTTGATTTTTATACTTATATATATTTTATATTTTATTATATATTATATATATATACAGTGTAAATTTCACCAATCAATTTTTGGCGCCGTTGCCGGGGAGGCTGTGAAAACGTCTATCGTTACGTTTGGCATTTGTGTTTAAAGCTGTGAATATAAAAATATAAAAAGTACAAAAATATTTTCATTTTCTTTTTAGTATAATTATCATTTAAAAATCCAAAAAAGAAAAAAAAATCAAAAATATAAAAACATTGTCTTTAATTTACAAATAAAATTCACAAATTGGTCAAACACCAAAATATAATATTCTCAATTGAGGTATTATCATAATAACTTCCGGTAAACCTTTGTGGTTTCCAACTCGAACAAAAGATTTAAAAACTTGCCTTTTGTGTCTCTTACGACGTACGGCTCACCTTGAAAAGTTGAACAAACTATAAAGTGGGTATAAGGAGGGTTGTTCCTAGGAACTACGACCCGAAAGGAGAAATAAGCTTCGCGCTATTCCTACTCCTCCGCTCACCTGTGAGTTTATCTTTTTGAGAGCTACCGTGAAGTAAGTAGATTATTTGGTTTAAGTTGTCTTATCTCATTGTCCGTTAAAATCAATTGTGAATTAATCTTTGAAAAACCAAAAAAAAAAATTAGTGTAAATTTTCTTTTTGTATTTCTATTTTGTGCATGCGCACTCGTTCTCAAGCCCGTAGACGTCGACAACCACAAGTTCGACAAACTTCTGTTGAATCATCTAATCTTGAGAAACCTGATAATCCTCCCATAGTTACGATGGCTGATAATCGTACTATGGCGCAATTGCTCGAAGCACCCACCGAGGGTTACGAGGATGCGATAGTTATTCCGGAAATCACCGCGAATAACTTTGAGATCAAGCATGGTCTTCTGAATCTTGTCCAAAACAAGCAATTTTTTGGCAATGATAAAGAAGACCCACATGCTCACATCCGTTATTTCAACAAGATCACTTCTACGATGAAGATTCCGAACGTTCTTGGGAGCTTATTACTTCAAATGGCTTCCAAATTGCACTCAAGTGGACATTTATGAGCTTAATTCAAACTAAAACAATATGAAAGAGCTTATAACAAATTTTAAGCTGAATTAGAGCTTATTAGCAAGAATAAGCTCTAATGAGCTTATTGAGAGCTTATTGAGTAAAAAGAGCTTAATTTTTCATTAAAATTGAGAATTACAATTGCATAAGAGAAATTAATTTAAAAACACTTTAAACTACAATAAAAACTGAATTAAAACTTAATAAAACTGAATGTAACTTGGAATATTTGCCACAATGGCTTACAAGGCTATTTATAGCCGAAAAATAACTAAGTCCTCTTTCTCCTTGTTGTGCTTGTTTGTAGACACACAAACACAGGTGTGTTTGTGTTGTGAGAGTGTTAAAGCCCTTAATCGTGGCCCTTCAATCTTTAAAATCAATCCAAGTCGTCGAATTTGGTCTTGGGGGGTGTGGGATTGCCAAGTTGGCACCTTTGTGGCTGGGAAAGGTAGTGGAGGAGGGGGAAGATGAATATCCATGGTGGGGATGAAGGTTCATGGGGTAAAAACGGGTATACAATCCCGTGAGTGTTTTTGGGGGGAAAAAGAGAGCGGGAAATGCTGTTTGAGGCTGTAACAGAGTGAAAGTTTCACTCTTTGGCAAAAATGACCCCTCATGGTTTATTGTTCATTTGCACCATTGGTCCTTGTGGTTAAATAACTTTTGGGGACTTGGCAAAACAAGTCCCCAAGAGTTATAGGACTTATTGCATCTTTCGTCCTTGGTGTACAAGTTAGGGGGGTTGGCAGTTTTGCCCCCCTACTTGTTACTTTGAGGATATTGCAAAAACAGCCCTTCTCTTTTCTTTTCCTCTTTTCTTCTTTTTATATAAGTTTAGGGTTTGGCAATTTCAGCCCCTAAACTTATATTTCTTTGACTTTGGCCCCGGGGTTGACTTGGGTTGACTTTGACTTTGACCAGTTGACTTTTCTGTTGACTTTTTGACTTGATTGACTTTCCGGCTTCGATTTGGCTTTGTCTTTCACAGTCTTTTCCATTCCGAGTCGGGTTTTGTCGTTTTGGCTTTGTTTTTCGTCTTTTTCTTGGTTATCCGTTCCTGCACAACACAATTAGCAAAACAAGCGTATCTTTGGCATTTTAAGTCCGTTTTTGGTTATTTTAGCTTGTTTTTAAAGGTAAAAGGTATGTGTATTTAAGCACATACCAGGCTGTTTTAAAATTATCCTTTTGATTCCATTAAAAACACGCGTTTTTAGCTATTTTTACGCATACAAGATGATCATATGACATCATATGATGGCTCGTGATACCACTATAGGTGCTGAGATAAATAAATATCATATATAAGATTAAACGCAGTGGATCAAACACCTATCAACGAATCCATAGAATCATATGATCAATCAAATAAATAACAACGATTATTACCTTTGTAGTGTGATCGGTAGAATCAAAGAACAACCTTCTCTTGTACACGGTCTATCCAAGAAACCAAGTGACCAAAGTAGATCACCTTTATGAATGTCCATACTACACTTCACCGTATACCTCTTAGATACTAATCCTTAAACCCGTAACCTTGGAATATACTTTGAATAAACAAGAGTCAAAGTAATAGATCAAGAAAAAAAAAAAAACTCTAGATGGGTGTTTTGTTTGTGCCGTGATTTTCACAAGATAGAGAGAGGGGGAGAGATTTTTGGTAATTGGTTATGAAATTATGAGAAGATCTCATATATTTATCTAACAAAAATTTGATCTTATCCCTTCCTCCTACACCCCTTTAGGTCGGCCACTTAATGGGCTTGGATGGGCTTCCCATTAGTTTTCCAAGTCCAATAAACTAAGTACACTACTTAGTTATTATAGGCCCGATTTTGATCTCGCGTTACGAATTGGTGTTATATAACCGAAATTAAAATAAACTCATATAATAAAAGTGGTACCTCAGTGTATATGTGTGTGACCTCATATGCTCACATGTGTCTAGCCGTATAATTATTTATTATAACACGAGCATACTCCAACAAGTATGATAACTATTGTTGTTGCAAGTAATAATGATAGACATTTTATACATTTGAATAATATTCTTGATGCAGTAAATTTAATTTTAATTATAATAATTGATAACATTGAATAATCAACAATATGTATAGAATTATAAGTAGTAAATTAACATTGTGATGACAGTAAATTATTATAGTGATGCAGTAAAATTATAATGTGATTCAATCGTATGATAAAACTGTGATGTAGTAATATGATAACATTATGATGCTGTAAAACAATATTGTAATGCAATATAGTTTTAAAAGTACTTATAACATTGTGATGCAGTAGATTTATACATTGTGATGCAGTAGATTTACATCATTGTGATGCACTTGACATACATATTAAGATGCACCAGTTCTATACACTATGATGCACCACTTGTATACACTGTGATGCACTAGTATTTTCAATGCAACAAAATTTATAATTTAGTGCATCTTTGTTCATTCAGATATCAACAGTAATCAAAAGTATTACATCAAATAGAATTTAAACATTGCTTTTTAAAGATCCACAAGTATCATCTAAGAATCATTGTTACGAGTTCAATAATCCTTTGTAACATCTGTCTTTCAGTTTAGGTGTATCATTTGGTAATAGAGGATTCGAATATATTATTCGCAGCTTGTTATATGCCTCTGCGCCTGTCAAGACTTTTGTCTTTTTCTTATTCATACTTGTAAGAATCATCTTTCTTGTGTACTTTGCTTGCAACATATCTATTTGTCCTCATTGACATGCGCCTTCCTTCTTTAACTTTTCCTCAAAAATACCACGACCCTAATAAGTTTCCACATGCCTAAAAAATACCATGACCCTTGCGGTGAATATCTCATTCCATCTTGGGTATTTAGACTGCATTAAGTAGTCAACATACATGTGTATCTGTGATAATTTATAATAGAGTATTAAATTAATATACTGTTTTCATTGTGATGCACTAATTATAACACTTTGATGCAGTAAAAAAATATCAATTAATCATCTAATCAGCTTTAACTTACCAGATCAACTGCATAGTCACTATATCTTAGTCTGATATTTTCGTCTTCATTTCTACCTGTGATATGATCAAACAAAATGCATTATAAAAAATCTAATGCATCACTTCTTCACATCAACTACATCACAGTTAAAAATTAAGTGCATCAAATAAACAACTAAACATACAAAGAAATTTTTGCACATAACGCTACCTACACTAAGCCTAATCCATCCTTATACAAAACAACTGTGCACATATTGCATCACAGTTCAATACCAATTACACCGTTCATACAACCAAGCAAGCAAACACATTTTGACAGATAATGTCACTTACTGATGTTAGTCTAAATACGTATCAAACAAATAACCTTCAAATGTATAATATATATAAAATACATATACTTAAGCAAAGTATCATAAAATTAATCTTTAGGAAAGAATAATAAGTAATCAACACGGGTATCGTTCTCCTCGGTGACATGTGAATGGAAATTTATGTTTATGTCGCGAATCGAGCTTGATTATCATTTAAGATTTGATTTTGGTTTCTAATTCTAATAACACAAATGGAAAGCAAATAAAGGCAAGCTAAACGAGAATTAAAGGCACAATTAAAACCTAACGACAATAAAACACTTAACGATTAATTAACGACTAACGGACAAACAAAATATTATCAAATAAAACTCTAAAAAACTCAAAATGAAAATTTTTAAACTTAAATGCTTTAAGCTAATTTTTTAAAAACAGAAAAATATTTATTTTTTTAATTTTTAAACTATTTAATACTATTTTTTAAGCTAAATAATACTAAAAATGAAATTAAAAATATAAAACTTTATCCTAAAATTTTAAGAAAATTTCTAAAAATACTTAACACTATTCCTAAGGTTTATAAAGAAAAACAAGCAAATAAGCTGAAAACAATAAGCAGCTAAAAAGCAAATAAGCAAATTAAGCTTAAACTAAAAAAAACAATATATAAATAAAATGAAGGCAACCTAAGATAAAAAAGACCCAAGGGCGCGGATAGTTAAGAGTGAGTGTGTGTAAAGGTAAGGTCGCAGGTTCGAGTCCTGGACCTTACCTTTTTGCAAAACATTTTTTTTCTTTTTGAAAAGTTAAAGATAAGACAAAAATAAGCAAAATTAAAAAAGGAACTATTTGACAAATCTTAATAATAAGCTAGATAAATGCTAAGAAAGGGTGACAGATGCTTAATTAAGACTTAGGAATACTTAGCTTAAACTGATTTCCTTTATAAGACTAAATAAGCTAAAGGAAGAGCAAATAAGCTTAAGACAGCCTAACCCTAGACCTAATAAGCAATAGTGATTAAAAATTAGCAAACAAATAAGCTAGAAAAAGCACTTAAAACCATTTAGTCAGTTTGACACAAAATGGACTTTTAAAGGACTTTTGACCTATATTAACATGTTATAACATTCGCGTGGACAACATGCTATAACGTTCGTTGCCTAGTGATAGCTCATCACCCGAACGGGGATTCACACCCGAATAGATATATTTTATAACATTCGCGCTCACCCTCCAAGTGATTTACAGTTCATGAAGTAGTGACGTAGACTTATATATACCCATCACAGGTGTCCCCTCCAAGAACACCCGGGCATTTATTTAAAGAATATCTACTCCCGTTACCGGTGTCTCCCAAGAACACCCGGGCAGTAACGTAAAAATATGTACTCATTCCCGATTACCACCCCCCCCGGATGTCCCCACCAAGAACACCCCTGGCAGTAATTGTAAAAATATGTACGACCCATTACCGTGAGTCCCACCAAGAATACACCCAGGTAGTAATTTTGTTGTTTCCAATTCAAACCGTTTAAGATGAATGCCGTATCATTTCAAAAAAAAAGTAAAGTAAAGATTTGTGAACCAAAAAATGAAGTCAAATAAATGTATCGAACATACCAAACTAAGTAAATGAGTATGCAACACATATTGTAATCAATCCCATGTAAATAAGCATTTGTCAAACGAAGCATGTTTCTCCACACCAAAAATATAATGAAAACAGTAAAACAAGGGCTATAAACTCACATTGATGATGAAGAACGTTTTGGCAGAAATGCACATATTAAGCACAGTACAAACGAAACCGTAACGGCTCGACCAAGAAGTTGCGGTTTATCTTAACGGCTAAGACCCACTAGCCTAGAATAATGTACTTGGGTTTCCCGATGAATGGTTACATCAACGCGACACGTTGATAAAAAGATTTAGATTTCCATTTGTATAAGTTTAGGTGGGCGGTTAATAAATAAATCGAAAGTTAAACTCAACGTGTATAATATATTCGTATATATTACATATGAAAAATGGAACAAGTAATATAATCCTACCTGTGAAATAAAAAACAAAAATTAACCAATTAAATAAAAATGGTTGGTTATAAAACTTGCAAGTAAATATAAAGAAATGTGAGAAAAATAATTGAAGCAAAATAATTCGACACGTTTTCAGAAATCACCAATTGCATTAATAAAATGTCATTGCATAAAAGTAAACGTACGTTTTAAAGTTTCGTAATAGATAAACGATGTTTTCAAAGCTTTTACATGTTAATATTTTACGTCATTCAAACTTATAAAATAATAATTTATAATTTAAGTGATTTCGTTACGGCTTTTAACTAAACTAGTTTCGTTGTTGTAAAAGTATACACTTTCGTTTGTTTATCGGGTTATTGTATAGTTATAATTTAAACAATCTTAAAGCTATATAACTTAAATCCTTTTTTTAAATCAATCCGTTTTGCAATTACTCGCGCATTTTAAATATATATATATATATATATTTAAACTAAACCAAATAATAAATATTACATTTATTTAACCAATTTAAACCACCATTATACCCGGTTTTATTATTATTAAATCTTACGATGTATTTATTAGTTGATTTATTTTATTATATAAACCAAACGCCCCTTATCTTGCTTCTAACCAACCAAACACACCTTTGTGCAATTCTGCTATCCCAAACGCCCCTGTTTATGTTAATCTGCCAAACCAAGCACCCCTGTTTGGTTAATCTGCCAAACCAAACACCCTTGTTTGGTTAACCTGTCAAACCAAACACCCTTGTTTGGTTAATCTGGCAAACCAAACACCCCTGTTTGGTTAATCTGCCAAACCAAACACCCCTGTTTGGTTAATCTGCCAAACCAAACACCCTATTGGGTGTTAACCACTATCCCAAACGCACCCTTATTCCCATTATGTTAACTACCAAAAAAAAAGCGCACCTTAGAGCGTTTACTGTTATGCAAACGCACCCATTGGTGCTTATCTTATTCCAAACCGCGACCCTAAAACCTAGTGAAATCAAAATCAAATCGATGTGGGTCGTTAACAACCCAAACGCACCCTAGTGATATGAATTCAAACGCACCTTAAAGATATAAAACCAAACGCACTCTATGACTGATTTAGAACAACCAAACGTGCCCTACGCTGAAATACACAAAACCAAACGTACCCTGTTTGGGTGGCTGCCACCCAAACCCACCTTATGGTGGTGGCTGACCCGAACCCAACGCACCCTTTTTGGGCTTATTTTACAAACCAAATGCACCCTTGGTGCACCCACAACCGAACGCACCCTCTCAGCTATGAAAAGCCACACAAACTAGCACACCCCTGTGGTGTGGTGGCTGTCAAACGCACCCTTCTGGTGGTTTGACTGTCAAACACACCCTTGTGGTGGGTTGATCACTGAAACAAACACCCTTGTGGTGTTTTTATAAAAGAAACAAACGCACCCTTTTTACTTGATGCGGCAGAGAAAAACAGACGCACCCTTGTAGGTGGCGGCTGTGGTGATGACGATGATAGTGGTGAGGTGGTGTTGTCGTGGCTGAGGTGGTGAGGGGGCTGAGATGGTGGTGTTATGATGATGATGACGATGGTGACGTCGGTGTGGTGGTGGCAACGCATGGGTGTGGGGATCGGATAGATCGGTTGATGAGGAACACTTTTGGACTTGGCCAAAAAAACTCGCCGGAAAACGTTTCTGGCGGCGCGGCGGTGGCCGGGCGGTGGCTGGCACGGCCGGAATCCGCGCGGCGCGGAGGGAGCTCGCCGGAAAAAATGAGAGAGGAGACAGAGCATGTAATATGTGTGTGTGTTTAATTTTTGATGAAAACAAAAATATGTGTATAACTTTTATATATATAGTAAAAGTTATAAATTGAAATGATAAATGCTCAATAGTTTAGGGTTAATTGTGTAAGTTTTTAATATAGTTTTGATAACTATCGGTTCGGGACTCGTTTGAACTAGTTAACGGTCGATTCGAGTCACGAAACTTGCGCCATTGTTTTCCAAATCATTTTTCTGATGAAAATGAGTATTTACTTGATAGTATTTCATAAATATTTTTATAACATTTATAAAAATATTTGTTATTTATTTTGTGACCCGATTATGCCTTGACCGAAAATAAAATGAATTTTTAACTCGAATATTCGCGTTATCAACAAACGCTTTTGAATAAAATGTTAAATGATTTTATTTAATATTTTTATTAATCTACAATAGTGTTGTATTAAAAATAAATATAATTATTTTTGTTGTCGGTAGCGTTTGTGTGCGCTTGTTAAAATTTTCGGAGGCTTTGTTTTAGCCCTTGTCTGCTTGTTTCCAATGATCTCGGGTTTTTTTATTAAAACTAAAAAGTTGTCCGGTAGATGTCGTTTTACATCAAATTGCTTTAGAGTCCGGTTGCTGAAAACGTGTGTGTAGTGGTTCGTTTTCGATACGTTCAGCTTTTAAGTGGCTCGTTTTTTGATAAATCAACTTAGGAATAACATATATCTCTTTTAAATATGTTCAGAAAAATTACTGGTTACGCGATAATCGCTTTTATGTGACAATAAAAGACCAAAAGTCAAAAGTCAAATCAGACCCAAAAAGTCAAAGGGAAAAATAGTTATTTAAAATTTCAAAAATTTCCGTATGTTACAGTACCTACCCCTTAAAGAAATCTCGTCCCGAGATTAAATTTGTGTTAACCGTTTGTGTAACCAAGAAAAGATTTAAGATTATCTTTTGGAAGCAGAAAATGCTTCAACTGTTCCCAATCCCGAATATGTCGCAAAGTGTTTATATACTGGTTCAATTTTAATAAACCGTTTCTAAACAAAACGCTGATAACTTTATTCAGCAAAAATTTGGTGTTTCGACACTTCTCAATGTACCAGAAATTTTGGCTAGGTTTGACCAGGATATTTAATCCGTCAAAATGGGTATCTCAAAAAACTCATTATAGGTCTTATGACTCATTGTTGTTATATCTCTCCCTTGTGTAGTGATCGCTTGAAATCCCACGTGTATTGTATTATTGTGATTTAAATTCAGAATGCCACTCAAGAGAACCGTTGCATCCACCATGCCTACGATCGCTTGCTCAGAATAAGTATTGCAGGAATCTCCACACCTAAAGGATGTAAGTATTCAACTCACTTGGTAGTACTAGGATGTACCGCGACCTATGTCTCCGTACTAGTGGCCCGAAATGAATAGTTCGACTAGATGTTTCGTCGATAAGTGTTTATCTGGTTTACGGGGGGTTGCACTACCTATTGGATAAAGTTGTACCAGCTGGGACCGCTCCTGGACCCAACAGCAGCGACCATAATGTCAATAACTATAACAAATAGTGATGGGATGTTGTACTCAGTCTGTTAGCTCCACAGACAGTTCATGATTGCAAGGATTTGCAATGGCAAAAGTAATAACTTAAGAATGTGATCATGTAGTTCAAGTGAGGCCTTAAAATTCTGCTGAGTGGCAAGACACTATTGTGCTTCTAAACCTTTTTAACGGATTCCGGTGATTATCGGGTTCGAATTCATACTCGTGTCATATTGGATCCCATTAAGCCCACTTATTTATAATTCATTACTTACATAAAAGAGCGTCCTAATTTACGTAAGTAAGAAATGATAAACTTATGGTTCGGTGATTTTACAATTTATTTATTTTAAATGGAGAGGCGTTCCAATCCCTTTCAATAATAACTAGCTTATAAATCATCTCTACTTAATAATTCCGATGCAATCGCGTTAATGCACATTACCTTCAAGGTGTTAGGATGCATGACAATGCAAGTCGTCTAAATGAGTATGGGGACGAGTGTTATAAAACTTGTCTTCGAGGACGGTGAGTAAACTATTATGGAAACTCATAGTGTTCAAGATCGTTAATGAGTACTCGGTTAGAGTAAATAAGGTAAAGTTTTTACGAACGAGTCAACATAGCAATTATCATATTAAATCTCCTATTACAAGTCCCGCCCATTACAAGATTGTCATAACTTAGATTTATAAATAATCATGTAACAGAACTGTGACGGCTTTGTTAACATAGCGATTATCATATCAATCCTCATATTACAAGTCCCGCCCATACAAGAATTGTAATACTTAGATTCATACATAATTCCATGTAAACAAAATTATGACGCCCTCCGTATAATACGATATTGTATAAAGTTATGAAGAAAATAATATTCTTAGAGGACCATTGTTTAACTTAAATGTCTGAGAAATGAGTGAGACCATTGTGACAACCTCACCATGTATGAGAAGTAAATAGACCATTGTATAATCACAATGTTGTGGTATAAATGCAGACCATTGTGCAACTAACAATGTCTTAAGAAATGTTCTAGTATTTATATAATTAATTCTTATATAAATAAACGTGCGATATAGCAAAATATATAAGCATATATCTTATATATGTATATCATATGTAATCACATAATGTAACAAGTAACTTAAGCAAGTAAGCAAGTAGTGTGTATGCACTTTGAAAAGGTTTGTTGTGATAATATTTGCGAAAACGACTATAGTCTAAGGTAAAATATGCAACCTAGTTCTCTATAGCCAGTGCTCTGATACCAATCTGTAACACCCCCAAAAATGTGTGTCGCAGCGGAAGTGTGTCTGGGGGAGTTACTTCATAATACACAGCGCTAGATACAAGAGAACGACCTCTAAATGTGTCGTTTGAAAAGTAGCCTTGTTGATTTAATCAAAATCTGAATTTGATATAACATTTGTCCCATAATTGCATCACCATGAAAAACTTAAATGTATAGACTCCAATGCACATCAAGAAAACCGAGCATCTAATTCACCTAAGAAAAACATGCTTAAAAAGTGTCAACATTAAAGTTGGTGAGTTCATAGATTTGTTTAAGTATAAATGTTGAACCAAGGTTCTGTAAAGCGTGTACGACCATTTAAATCCTTAAATGTCCTTCAAAATGTATGTATGATAATTTGACCGCAATTGTCCAAAGTATGTATTGCCACTTTATTCAAGGCAACGTAAATGTTCAAGTGTGTATAAAACCATGATTACCATTACTCTAAGTTCATGAAACTGTGACGTAGACTTGTATGTATGCCACTTTATTCAAGGCACAGTAAAAATGTACCCATCGTAGGTGTCCCCTCCAAGAACACCCGGGCATTATTGAAAACCCTTTTGTACCCATCACAGGTGTCCCCTCCAAGAACACCCGGATAGTAATGAAAATCCTTTGTACCCATTCGCAAGTGTCCCCTTCCTAGAACAACCCGGGCATCTCTGAAAATATCCTGTGTATGAAATGTTGGCCCTGAAGATCAACCAATCGTGTGCCGAACTTGTTATAACGTTCGTTATCGGCGTAGCTAGTCACCCGACGGGGTTTGTCATCGAATTATGATCTATTTCATCACACATTCGCGCTCACCCTCCGAGTGATTTCCAGTTCATTCAACAAAGCTAATCGTACTCATAAAGTATAGTATGTGTTTACGTCAAAAATTAAACAAGTATTGTATTCTCCTGCGAGATATATAAAATGAGTATGTAAACCAAACAGGTAATCAACCATGTAAAATGAGTTGTAGAATTCATGTAAAACACGTTGTAAACTAGACCATGTATTTGAGTATGCAAACAGATTTGTACAAGATGTTCTCACCCAAAAATTTATATGTCATAAACAAGTAAAACGGGGGATATAAACTCTCAAATTTCCTTTAAAAACAACCACATAGTTATAAGGTAAACGAGTAAAGGTAAGAGTTTGGTAAGAAAAAGCATGTATCCCTCGCGGTTTAATAAACATTCAAAAGATGAAAAGCGAGGTTTTTGAACCTCACTTGGATGTTGTTTAGAAGAGTTGACAGATAGGCATTGATGTGCCCGACACAACGGAAGACGAAGCGGCTCGATCAAGAAGTTGCAGCTTAACTTAACTGCTAAGTCCCACTAGCCTAGGATAATGAATTTGGGTTTCCCGATGAATGGTTACGTCAACGCGACACGTTGACAAAAGATTTAGATTTCAAGTTGTAATAGTTTGGTGGTTGGTTAAAAAAATAATTTGAAAAGTAACGCAACGTGTGTAATATATTCTTTATATATTACATATAAAAATAAACCCTTATATAACTCGTACCGTGAGTTATATAACAAATAAAAACAATCTGAAGATTAATGTGACGTATATAATGCTTTGCAGGTATTATAATAATTTCGTCATGACATTTTCGTTTGTAAAACGATTCCCATATTCATAAAATCTAAACTTTTTCCCTTAATCAATATATGTTGCACTTATTAGCGTGTCAATATTTCAAGCACCCGCGTGTTTTAAATATACTATTTATTTGTTATCATATTTAAACTAAACCAAATAATAAACATCATATTTGTTTAACCAATTTAAACCACCAATATATATATATATATCCAGTTTATAATTTATATATCTCGTGTTATTTTTATTAGTCAAGTGTATAAACCAACGAACCCTTGATGATCTTTGTGCAAAACCAAACGAACCCTTGTTGTTTCGTTAAACCAAACAAACGGTCCCCTTTGTTGTCTTCTGTAACGCCCCGACCCAAAAGGGTAGAAGTATTACAAATATGGTTTTTAGTGACATCAAGGCTATACTACATAATCATAAACACTCAAGCAATAACGCGGAAGTCTTAAATAAATAACCAAAGGATAATAAGTCAACATGACTTAAGGTACATAAGTTCTCAAAGGACAAACACATCCAAACGAAATAACCGAAATAACGAACGTCTTGAAAAGAAACAATTCATATATCAAAACTAAGATCTCTAGGGTAAGTCCACACTCAGCACTCATAATCTGAAAGCAACCTCAGCTCCTCAGCGTAGATACCAAGCCCGCAGGAAAGAAGTGCGGCTTGAGTTCTTACAAAAGGCCCAGTGAACAGATACTATATAATCGACGCAAAAGATAAAGGGAAGGAATGGAATCAAAGGATACGAGTTATAAGTACAAAGGATATTCACAAGACATGTTCAAAGGATACAAAGATAAGGTTAAAGACAAATCAGAAGTCAATTCATCGTTGTAAGGTAAGATGAAAATCAAAATCAAGTCATGAGTCATTTACCAAGCCCAAGCAAATATATCATAGTTTACCATGGTTAGGTAAGTAGCGAGACTTCCAAATGTGAAAGTCGTAGGATTGCACCCAACATTCGTCACCAAATATCCAAATATAATAATGTCATAATCTCTTCGAATACAAACAAATCTAGGATGCATCCTATACGCCCCTTAACAATAATTATCTTCATAGTGACACATATAATATCAAATTGGGGGGCCGGCTTGAGAAATCACTCACTCACACAATGGTCATGCCAAAAGGTGCATCAATGTCACGGCAATTGTTACCTTCATGGCTAGCGAATAACTAATAGTGGCTCGGGTCAAAAACTGAAGGTTTCAAAACGCAAACGTCATATCCAGTTCATTTCTAAGGGATCATTTAGCAAAGGTTCAATGCCAAAGGTCCAAATATCATAAGGTAGCCATAATAGGGTTCATACTAGAAACATATAACAGATATATAAGAGAGCAAGATAAAAAGGCTCAGAGCCAAATGTAGCTAATCACATAAGTATCCAAGATAGAGAGGAATATGTCATGAGAAACTCTTAACGATAAGGTCAAGAATATCTGTTACCTTATTCCAAAGCAAAGGCAATAATCAAAGAAAAACACACAGGGAAATCAAAATGCACTTCTCTTGATCCGAACCTAAAGAATGATGAATTTCGTAATTACAAACCCATTCATGTAAGTGTATACTTTTCTATTTTTAGTAACTTTCCATTTTTAGTAACTTTCCAAAATTAGTAACTTTCCATTTTTAGTAACTTTCCATTTTTAGTAACTTTCCATTTTTAGTAACTTTCCATTTTAGGGTTTAATATGCAAAATCAACAATTTTCAAGGTTAAAAAGGGTAATTATCAATGTTTACACATTTTATTCAGATTATACCTTTCCATTTTGTTATTTACAATCAAACCCTTAATTTTACATAATTTAATATTTAGCCCTTTTTGGTTTATTAATTATTTAACAGTATCTTTTAATTATCCTATAATTACAAACAGTCCTTATTGATTTCAATTATGACAAAATAAACTTTTACTTTAATTATCTAACCAAAACCTTTATCCTTTTCAGAATTTACAATTTCTAGTCCCTCTATTTTAATTAAATTAATTTCTAATTACTATATTATATGTAATTACCATTTAATCCAAAATAATATCAAATATGGAACAATTCTATACCCCCAACTTATTTTATACAAAATATATTAAATATAATAACATGTCTAAAATAGATCCCATAGTTTCAGAAATTACAAAACAAGTCCTTATACTTTTACATAGCAAATCGTATAACAAATATATCACTAAAACCCTAATATAAATTTTTCCAATCACTAACATTAATTATTTTCCCAATTATTGACATTAAATACTCTGCGAAAAATTATCAAAAAACCCTAACCCTATTTTATTTCTTTCCCTTTTTCCTTTAATTCGTAATCGGAGAACAATGATATATCCCCCATGATTTTCGAATCCTTCCTAAATTTTTCCAACAATTTATTTGAGTTATATGTGATATGAAAAAACCTTAGAAAAATATAAAATGAATTGTACAAATATTATTGTGCCGATTTCATATATTAGCTAAAACTTAGGGTTTGAAAATGTTTTAATTTATAAATCTAAAATAGCATGCTGAATATTTTTCTTAAGCATAGAACGAATTAATATGATAAAATTGAGATACAAAAATACCTTTGATGATCTTGGATGATTTAATTGAATTATTGAACCCGGTCTTAATTCGACCAAACAAATTACCACGATCGAACCAAGACTTTAAATCTTCCATATTTTTCCCAACAAATCCTTGACCTTCAAAAACACCCTTAGAAAAAGCTTGTAAGCCTTGGAAAATTTCTTATGCCGCTCTTGATTTTATGTAGGGTTTCTGTGTATTGTTTTAAGGAATTATCAAGATGAAATAGTTATAATAGATATACTATGGGAGTTATTGCCTGGAGTCATATGGGCTTTCAAAAGAGATTTAAAATCAGATTTTAACTTTGCTAATTTATTTCTGTATTTATACATATTTTAATTTAATTTAATGTGGATATATATAAGTAATTAATATTTACATTTTCGGATAAAGTTTATATACACAATTATTATTATCTTTTTTGTATATTAAGGTCTTTTAAATTTACCTAAAATTCCATAATTGTCATAAGTTGCATTTTTATAATTTCTAACCTTTAAATGAATTTTATTTAAGCTTTTATGAAATTTTCTTGCATTAGGGGTATTTTGGTAATTTTACACTTGTTGAGATTTTTGGTTTGTTGCAACTTCTTCCTCTCATAAAAAAAAATTTTCGTCCTCGAAAATGAAATGAACGATAATGAAACCGAAAATGAGAAAACGAGACGAAAAAATACTCGAATAGAAAAGAAATGAGTATAACTACGCTCGCATAGACTCTTCGGTCTCCCAGTAGCTCACGCTCTGGGTGATTCCTTCCAAGATTCTTTACAAACGAAATACTTTGTTTCTCATGACTTTCTCTTGCCGATCGAGAATGGTTTCAGGTTCTTGAGGACAAGGACATATCAGGCTGAATCTGATAAAAGATAAGATGCGACATGCAATTGGATGATAATGGTATCCCTTTAAAAGAGATACATGAAAGAATCGTGAGTGCGATAACTGGAGAGAGCCAGACGAACGAAAACTCTCCAATTCGTTCCAAATCTCAAATGGATCGATGAATCGAGGACTGAGCTTGCCCTTATCCCAAACGTTTAATCCTCTGAATGGCGAAAACTTTCAGAATAAACGATCTCCAACTTAAAACTTCTAAGTCAGTCGATGCTTATCGATAACTTTCTGTCGCGATCTAGCCTCTTTCAATTTATCTTAGCAACAACCCCTTTCTCATTAGTAATCTCGATGAGCTCCGGACCTTCAATCAAAAGTTTACCTACTTATCCCGGCAAATAGGAAGCTCGACCTTATTCTACCTTACAAAAGCTCAGAAAGGTGCTGCCTTGATGCCTCGCATGCAGCCTATTATTGTAGGCAAACTCCACAAGCACAAATATTCATTCCCATATACGTGTCCATTCCAACACAAGCCCTCAAATATCTTCCACGTCTGAATGGTTCCTATCTTGACTGACCAATCGGTTTGAGGATTGAATACTGTATGTGAACTTAAGACGTGTTTCCCTCCAAGCTTTTGAATCCTTTCCAAAAACGGACGTAAACTTCGGATCTCGGTCGGACACAATAGAAGTCGATAGTCCCCATGCAGTCCTAAGATTTTCCTGTCGAAAATCTTCGCCAACTTTACTAATACAATAGTTCTTCGAATGGGTAAGAAATGAGCAGACTTGGTTAGCCGATCAAAACACCCAAATAGCATCATGTCTTTTCCGAGTAGTAGGGTCAAACCAGTAACGAAATCCATGGAAATCTCATCCTACTTTCAAATAGGAATCTCCATCGGCATGTAACAAACCACTAGCCTCTGATGTTCAGTTTTGACTGCAGACATGTCATACATTTTAGATACAAACGTTGCCAACATCTTGCTTATGCCGTTCTCAAAAGTATGTTTCTAATCTCTATACATTTGGTTGAACCTGTGAATAGTAAATAGGAACTATGAGCTTCCGTCATAACTCCTTCTAGACGATGTGCCTGATCATTTGGAACAAATAGCTATCTTCAAACCACACAATACCGTCTATCATCAAACACTAAACTACATAGTCATTTGTATTTATACATCTTGGCTATCATCCTTTATAGGCTGCAAAGATCCATTCAGTTTTGCAAGGACCTTCACATGAGGTTAGACTCTATCCTCATACTCGCCCAATAGCCACCAGAACCTCGTACACATAGCTCAACATCCAAACGCTCTAAATCATGAAGGATCATGGAATCAAAACAAGCTATCATCCCAGATTTTCGACTAAGTGCGTCGGCAACCACATTAGCCTTGCCCGGATGGTACTGGATGTTAGTGTCATAATCTTTCAAAAGTTCCAACCATCTTCTCTGTCTCATGTTAAGTTCTCGCTGAGTAAAAATATATTTGAGACTCTTATGATCTGTAAATATATCACAAGCTTCACCATACAGATAATGTCTCCAGATCTTCATTGCAAAAACCACCGTAGCTAACTCAAGATCATGAGTTGGATAATTTACTTCATAAGGTTTCAGTTGCCTTGAAGCATAGGCGATCACCTTCCCATGTTGCATCAAAACACAACCCAAACCTTTCTTCGATGCATCACTGTATATCTGAAAACCATCGGAACCTGATGGAAGAGTCAATATCGGAGCAGACACCAATCTCCGTTTCAATTCCTCAAAACTCTCCTGACGCTCATCCGTCCACACAAACTTCTCACCCTTTCTCATCAGCTGGGTAAGAGGTAAAGCTAATCGGGAGAAACCCTCAACAAAACGTCGGTAATAGCCAGCAAGCCCCAGAAAACTTCTCACTTCCGTCACCGTAGTAGGTCTCGGCCATTTGGTGATAGCCTCAACCTTTGATGGATCCATAATGATGCCGTCTGCAGATACAATATGACCAAGGAACGCGACTTGCTGTAACCAGAACTCGCACTTCGAAAACTTCGCATACAACTTCTTCTGTCTAAGAATCTCCAACACAATCCGTAGATGTCGCTCATGCTCTTCTTCAGACTTGGAGTAAACGAGGATGTCGTCGATGAAAACAATAACGAACTTATCAAGGTACTCGTGGAAAATACGGTTCATCAAATCCATAAACACAGCAGGAGCATTAGTCAGACCGAAGGGCATAACCAAGAATTCGTAGTGGCCATAACGCGTACGAAAAGCAGTCTTAGAAATATCCTGCTCTCTCACACGAAGCTGATGATAACCAGAGAATGGCAGATCAAATACTTAGAAAAATATTGGCCCTTTGCATTTGGTCAAACAAATTGTGATTTCCAGAAGAGATATCGGTTACGAATCGTAATACTTTTGAAGTTTCGCGGGTAATCATACAAAGCGCACTCTCCCATCCTTCTTCTTAACAAATAAGACCGGTGCACCCCACGGCGAAACACTGGGTCTAATAAAGCCATTCTCCAACATCTCCTGTAACTGTTCCTTTAACTCCTTCAATTCAACAGGTGCCATACGATACGGAGCCTTTGAGATAGGTTCAGCACCGGGAATTAACTCAATGCCAAATTCAATCTCTCTAGCCGGAGGAAGTCCAGGAAGTTCATCGGGAAAAACATCAGCGAATTCACGAACAACAGAAAGATTTTCAATATTAGGACTCTCCAAAGATGTGTCCATAACAGAAGCCAGAAAACCTTGGCACCCATGAGAAATCAAGGTACGTGCCTTCATAGCAGAGATGAGCTTAACGGACTTAAGCGGTGAGGAACCATGATAAACAAATTCAGGTTGGCGAACGTTACCAAAGATCACAGTCCTAGCATAGCAGTCAATGGTAGCTCGATGAGAAGCCAACCAATCCATGCCAAGAATCACATCAAAGTCGAACATATGGATAGGAAGCAAATTCGCAGGACGAATACGATCATCAAAACGTAGAGGGCAGTTAACATATTCATGGTCAATAAGCATATGGTTCTTCATTGGGGTTGAAATGATTATGCGTTCAATTAATGGTGTAGGAGTCATATTAAGTTTCTTAGCAAAAGTGGTAGATATAATAGAATGTGTAGCCCCAGTATCAAATAAAACGAAGACAGTACGATCATCAATGTAGAGAATACCGGTAATAGTACCTGAAGTCTTGGCCGCCTGATCACGAGTCGTAGCATAAACCCGTCCTATAGTAGGAGGTAGTCTAGCAAAATCCGCTGGCATACTCTGCTTCTGCTTCCCTTGGGGACAATCCTTCACCTTATGTTGAGTAGACCCGCAAGTAAAACATCCCCCAGTAGCCTTATAACAAACACCCGGATGAGGCTTTCCACAGGTAGTACAAAGAGGTGGAGGAGGCAAAGTCTCAGTAGACCTCCTCCCCCCTCCCCCCCCCCCCCCCCCCCCCCCCCCCCCCGCCCCCCCCCCCCCCCCCCCCCCCCCCCCCCCCCCCCCCCCCCCCCCCCCCCCCCCCCACCCCCCCCCCCCCCCCCCCCCCTCCCCCCCCACCCCCCCCGCCCCCCACCCCCCCCCCCCCCCCCCCCCCCCCCCCCCCCCCCCCCCCCCCCCCCCCCCCCCCACCCCCCCCCCCCCCCCCCCCCCCACCCCCCCCCCCCCCCCCCCCCCCCACCCCCCCCCCCGCCCCACCCCCCCCCACCCCACCCCCCCCCCCCCCCCCCCCCCCCCCCCCCCCCCCCCCCCCCCCCCCCCCCCCTCCCCCCCAACCCCCCCCCCCCCCCCCCCCCCCCCCCCCCCCCCCCCCCCCCCCCCCCCCACACCCCCCCCCCCCCCCCCCCCCCCCCCCCCCCCCCCCCCCCCCCCCCCCCCCCCCCCCCCCCCCCCCCCCCCCCCCCCACCCCCACCCCCCCCCCCCCACCCCCCCCCCCCCACCCCCCCCCCCTCCCCCCACCCCCCCCACACCCACCCCACCCCTCCACCCCCCCCCCCCCCCCCCCCCCCCCCCCCCCGCCCCCCCCCCCCCCCCCCCCCCTCCCCCACCCCCCCCCCCCCCCCCCCCCACCCCCCCCCCCCCCCCCCCCCCCCTCCCCCCCCCCCACCCCCACCCCCACCCCCCACCCACCCCCCCCCCCCCCTCCCCCCCCCCCCCCCCCCCCCCCACCCCCCCCCCCCCCCCCCCCCCCCCCCCCCCCACCCCCTCCCCCCCCCCCCCCCCCCCCCCCCCCCCCCCCCCCCCCCCCACCCCCACCACCCCCCCCCCCCCCCCCCCCCCCCCCACCCCCCCCCCCCCCCCCCCCCCCCCCCCCCCCCCCACCACCCCCCCCACCACCCCCCCACCCCCCCCCCCCCCCCCCCCCCCCCCCCCCCCCCCCCCCCCCCCCCCCCCCCCCCCCCCACCCCCCCCCCACCCCCCCATCCCACACCCCCCCCCCACCCCCCCCACCCCCCCCCCCCCCCCCCCCCCCCCCCCCCCCCCCCCCCCCCCCCCCCCCCCCCCCCCCCCCCCCCCCCCCCCCCCCCCCCCCCCCCCCCCCCCCCCCCCCCCCCCCCCCCCCCCCCCCCCCCCCCCCCCACCCCAGTAGACCTCCTCTGACCTGCAGAACCTGAAAGCATGACCCTGGTTAAAATCCCGAGTTGACTGACCCCTGTGCTGGCGATGGTTGTAGTTAACCTGACCCTGGCGGTCATTCCCATTCCTACTAGTAAACCTCTGATCCTGTCCCTGAAAATCCTGTCGTTTTGGATCATAACCCCGATCCTGACGACCTCGATGCTCAACACTCTGGTCCTGACGACCCCTATACTCATGCTGACCCTGGTCATAACGACTCTTGTTCTCCTGTTGGCCCTGTCCCCTGTTCTGAATCCGATTACCATCTCTATCCCGCTTATTCGAATTTCCACTCTCATGCAATAACTCGATGTTACGAGCGGCAGCCGCAACCTGCGCAACATTCGTATAATCCATATTAACGATCCGGTCCAAAACCCCACTTCTTTACCCACTTGAAATGTCCAGCTTCCCTCAGGGCATCTCTTGCAGTAGCTCCAACCAAAAACTAGCCAATCTAGTGAACCAACTCCATGTACTCCCCAGAATTCTCTCGATCCAGCTGACATATCGACCCATACTCACGCTCATAACGTTGTTGTTCAGATGCCGGAAAATACCTGTTGTAAAAGATCTCACGAAAAGCAACCCAAGTACAAGTATCGGCAAAAGCATCGCCTCCAACCTGAGTACGTAAATGAGCTTTCCACCAGCTCAGTGCATCACCCTCTAGTTTAAACGTAGCAAGACGAGTCTTGAAGTTGTCGGGACAACCCAAAACTTGAAATAACTTCTCCATATGCGTAATCTAGTCTTCCCTCGGCAGGAGTGGCACAGACCGGAAACCAAAGCGGCTTTAACTTAGTAAACCTTTCGATCCAAACATGAATCCCTTGGGGTATAGCATCACCACCACCACCACCTGAAGGTCCAGCACCATTCCTGATGTCATTGGTGATCTGAGTTCTCAAAGCAGCTGTAAGGTTAGGGAGAGCATTGGCCACAGCAGCAGTAATCATGGCCTCGAAGTTAGGAACATCGTCATCCGAGTTTCTACGGGTAGTCACCATCTGAACGATCGAGAAAACGATTAGCAAATGAAAACAAGATAGGTTACGGAAGAGAGTTACGCAGAAGGAACCTAATGTCTACCCAATCCTCACAGGTCATAGCCTAAGCTCTAAGGTCATAAGACCTCGTCATGATTAACCTGGCAGCTCTGATACCATAAATTGTAACGCCCCGACCCAAAAGGGTAGAAGTATTACAAATATGGTGTGACATCAAAGGCATACATAATCATAACACAAGCATAAACAGCGGAAGTCTTAAATAAATAACCAAAGGAAATAAGTCAACATGACTTAAGGTACATAAGTTCTTAAAGGACAGACATATCCAAACGAAATAACCGAAATAACGAATGTCTCGAAAAGTAACAAATCATATATCAAAACTAAGATCTCTAGGGTAAGTCCACACTCAGCACTCATAACCCGAAAGCAACCCCAACTCCTAGCTTAGATACCTGCCGCAGGAAAAGAAAGTGCGGCTGAGCTTACAAAGCCCAGTGAACAGATATATATATATAATCGAACGCAAAAGATAACGGAAAATCAAAGGATACGATACAAGGTGCAAAGGATATCACAAGACATGATCAAAGGAATACAAATATAAGGTAAGACAAATCAGAAGTCAATTCATAGTGTAAGGTAAGATGAATCAGAAAGTCAAATCAAGTCCAATTACCAAGCCCAAACAAATCATATCATAGTAACCATGGAGTCATGAGCTCCAAAATGTGAAAGACGTGGAATGCACCCAAACATCAGTCACCAAATATACATATATCATAATGTCATAATCCATCGAATACAAAACAAATCTAGGATGCATCCATACGCCCCTTAAACAAATAATAATCTTCATAATGCGCATATAATATCAAATGGGGGACGGCGTGAGAAATCACTCACTCACACATGAGTCATGCCAAAGGTGCATCAATGACACGGCCATGTTACCTTCATGGCTAGGAAACAAATAGTGGCTCGGGTCTCAAACTGAAGGGTTCAAAGCAAAGTCATATCAAAGTTCATTTCAAAGGGATCATAGCAAAGGTTCAATGCCAAAGGTTCAAATATCAAAGGTAGCATAGCAGGGTTCAAATAGAACATAATAACAGATCATATAAGAGAACCAAGATAAAAGGCTCAGAGCAAATGTAGCAAATCACATAAGTAATCAAAGATAGAGAGGAATATGTCATGAGAAACCTTAACGATAAGGTCAGAATATCTGTACCTTATTCCGAAGCAAAGCAATAATCAAAGAAAACACCACAGGAAATCAAAATCACTCCCTCTTGACCGAACCTAAAGAAATGATAAATTCGAATTACAAACCATTCATTTAAGTTATACTTTCTATTTTTAGTAACTTTCCATTTTTAGTAACTTTCCATTTTTAGTAACTTTCCATTTTTAGTAACTTTCTATTTTTAGTAATATTCATCATTTGAGATTCTATTAAGTATTTTGAATAGTTTAGGGACTTAACATGTCAACCTTACAAGTTTAGGGTTAAATATGACAACTTTCCATATTTTAGGGTTTAATATACAAAATCAACAATTTTCAAGGTTAAAAGTGTAAATATCAAAGTTTCACATTTTATTCAGATTATACCTTCCATTTTCTGTATTTACAAGTCAAACCCTTAATTTTACATAATTTACATATTTAGTCCTTTTGGTTTATTAATTAATTAAACATTATCTTTAATTATCCATAATTACAAAACAAGCCCTTATAGATTCAATTATGACAAAATCATACTTTATACATTAAATACTAACCAAACCTTATACTTTTCAGAATTTACAATTTCAGTCCCTCTATTTTAATTAATTAATTTCTAATTACTTATTATATGTAATTAACCATTTTAATCCAAAATAATATCAATATGACATTTTATACCCCCAACTTATTTTATACAGATTATAATACTTATAATAACATGTTTAAAACAGACCCCATAGTTTCAGAAATTACAAAATAAGTCCTTATACTTTTAAAATCACAATCGGCTAACAAATAAATCACTAAAACCCTAATTAAATTTTTCCCAATCACAAACACAATTATTACCCACTCATTAGCATTAATTGAACCTGGAAAAAATAGCAAAACCCTAACCCTAATTTATTTTATCATTTTTCTTTCCTTTTTCCCTTTTATTCGAAACCGGCAAACAAGATAAATCCCCAAATAATTATTCGAATCCTTCCTAAATTTTTCCAACAATTTATCTGAGTCATATATGATATAAAAAACCTTAGAAAAATATAAAATCAATTGTACAAATAATTTTTATGCCGATTTCATAATTAGCTAAAAATTAGGGTTTCGAACATGTTTTAATTTATAAAATCAATATAACATGCATGATAATTTTTCTTAAGCATTTTATGAATTATAATGATGAAAAATGAGGTACAAAAATACCTTTGATGATCCTTGGTGATTTTTCGAATTATTGAACCCGGTTGTGATTTACGAACCCAAAACAAATACCACAATCGAACCAAGCCTTAAACAATCTTTCCAATATTTTTCCCACGATCCTTGACCTTCAAAACACCTTAGAAAATTCGTCCTAGCCTTTGGAAAATTTTGTGCCGCCAATTTTTTTTCTTTTAGGGTTTTCGGGATTTTTAGTTTTTAGGATTTAACAAATGAAAAGTATAAAAGATATACCATGGGATTTTGGCCGAGTTTTGGGCTTTTAAAATTAGACTAATTCAGATTTTAAACTTGCCAAATTTATTTTGTATTTATCTTATTTTTATTTGATTTAATTTGTAAAGTATAATTAAATAAATACATATAATTTCGGCTAAATATATATATATATATAATTATTAATTATTTTTCTTGCATAATATAAAGTATTTTAATCTTACATAATTTTCATAATTGTCACATGTTGCATTTTTATAATTTCTAACATTTAAATGAAATTTATTCATGCTTTTATGGATTTTATTGCGTTAGGGGTATTTTGGTAATTTTACACTTGTTGAGATTTTTAGGTTTTACACACACACTCCTAAGAAATCCTCAATATCTCCTAATGATCCCTACAAGTACATGTACAACTAAATTCTCATTAATGCTTGTGCTAATTGTTCCCACTAAGCTATTACACAATGGGCAAAGACCATTTGGCCACCCTTTTTCCCTTTTGGTTTCGGCAACCTGCATGTATGTACCTAAATCCCTAAGATTTTTATAATCTTGCTAAATCTTGTACATCATGCAAGTAATTAAAGATGGTACTTAGTGGTTTAGCCAAAACAATGGGAAACCAACTAGAAACCACAAAACCATGCACCTTAGGATCGGTTTTGGTTTGTTTAAGGGACTAGGAAAGTTAACTAGTTCTTTGCCTATAAATACACACTCATATCTTACCATTTGACACTCTTACAACATACACACACGCAAACAAGAAAACACAAAATTGTGCCTAGTGTTCGGGTCACCAAACGCAAGCAAGCACTCTTCTTGATTTCATTCGAACCCACAAACGTTTCCTAGTTATCATACAAGTCCATAAAGAGTTACACGAGCAAGGTCTTGGGCGTTTACGAAGCTTGGAGCTTAGGGTAAATTATTGGTCGTGTAGAACGCATTCGGGTTGCCATACTTCTCGTTCCAACACATAACCAAGTCGCTAGGACCTTTGTAAGTCACATTCAAACTCATGACAATCGTATTATGTGCGTATTCTTTTCGTGATGACTAGCTTATGGGTCAAATGTATTATTATAGCGTCACTAGCTGAGACACGCAGATAATGAATTGAAGAAACGATGATGCGTATTATGAATACACTTAACAACTGGTGTGGTGGTAAAACTATAAAGGAAACGAGTAACGTGTTTAGTAACAAATAAGGTTTTGAAAACCATCCGTCATGAGAAAACCATACGTAAACTTTTAAGGAAAAACACGATACAATGGCTTTGGAAGGTATACACGACTTAAACAATTGGTTACATGGGTAACACGACTAGTGTATAGGGGCTAACAAACGAAATATAATTGCTAAGGACTATTTCGAATCCTATATATGGTTAGAAGAAATCATGACCTCTCACGATCCAACATGCCACGTTCGGGCCCAACCGGCCCAACGACCTATTAGTGAAGGCTCTCAACTTATAATTAAGCTCCCATGAGCTTATCGGGGGCTTATATGAAACATGAACCCGTAGGAAAGAATCAAATGTTTAAGAAAACTTAACGGGCCACAAGCGGGCCCAATAAGGCTGAACAAGCCCAACAGGCCCAACTAGAAGGCCCACGAAGTGGTAATAAGCTCTACGAGCTTATTAAGGTGATCTACGAGCATATTGAAACTTATATAGGCCCTTATACCCTTTAAAAACCAAACGAAACTAAATGGACCTTGGTACTAATTTTTAGTAAATGGTTGTTGGGCCAACGAGCCCAATAAGCTCAAAATAAGCTCATCCGAGCTTATCAATAAGCCAAATAGCTTAAGCAAACTTAAATAAGCCTAACGAATGCATTTGTACTACCCGGATTAACTATAACATTACCAGTAGTAACCATTATGATACTACCAGTACCAATGACAATATTATTCTACCAGGAGTAACTAATATGCTACCAGTAGTAATGACTATACTACCAGTAGTAACTATAACATTACCAGTAGTAACCATTATGGTACTACCAGTACCAATGACAATATTATTCTACTAGGAGTAACTAATATGCTACCAGTAGTAATGAATATACTACCAGTAGTAACTATAATATTACCAGTAGTAACCATTATGGTACTACCAGTACTAATGACAATGTTATTCTACCAGGGATAAACTAATAACTACCGTACAAGACAATATTTATCTACCAGGAGTAACTAATATGCTACCAGTAGTAATGACTATATCTACCAGTAGTAACCATAAAGACCTAAATTTCATTTTTGTAAACTTGAAGGACTAATTATGTAATTATCAAAACTAAAGGGTTTACAGTGTAAATGTTTACATTTTATAAACCTAGGGACTAAAGTGTAATATCTAGAAACTCAAGGGTACCTTGTAAACAAAGGTGAATTATCTAAACACCTAACAAGTCGAACGAATTATAACTATACTCGAGTGTTATCCGGTTTTGAATGACAACTTAATAAATAAGGACATTTATTAACAAGTGATAACAGTATATATAAATTTGTAATTAAATTTAGTTTATGCAATGAGTCTTTAGCCTAAAACTGTAGACTAAGACTTGACCGTATTTACTTAGGTATTTGACGGTGTTACTATATGTGGATATCTGTTATCATTTCTAGAGGACTATTCACTCAGGTGAGTTCATAGCCCCATGTTTTAATGTTATTTAAATGATTTACATCTTTGGGGTGAGAACATGCTTTGTTTTACAAATTGGACGCAAGTGTACATTTTATACAACGATCACGTGTTTGCCTAAGTAGCGATAACCCATTGAGCCCTTTATCATGAACTGTTAGTTGCATAGTTGTAGTTGGGAACTGCATTGTGTGAGCGCGAATGTTATTGATAGATCTATTCGGGATTGACAATCCCCGTTCGGGTGACTAGCTATCACCGGGGATGAACGTTATAGCATGTCGAATCCGGGATGTTTCGGGTTAGAACATCATTCATGGGCAATTACTGGCAATTTATTTGCATTCATACATGTCAAGCTTCGGTGTCATGAGCTTAGGAAAACGAAATCACTTTTTATGATGTTTGCATGTGTTGCTAAATCATACACTTGGAAATCTTGCGGTCCTACCATTTATTCACATAAACCTATGAATTCACCAACTTTATGTTGATGTTTTAAGCATGTTTTTCAGGTCAATAAGGCACGAGGTGCGATGATACATTGGAAGTCAATAATCGAAGAGTCAACACTTAAGATTTGGGGTCTTATTACATTTTGGGGACAATTGTTATAAACCGGAATCTTTATTTATATTGTTGAACA
>BQNB010039108.1:0-48286 GCA_026074375.1 Tanacetum coccineum | reverse complement strand
TTGCTAGCTCTAAAAGTTTTTCTTTATTGGAAAGGAGACTTTTGAGCATTTTTTGGTATTTTGTGATAAGAATCAAAGCATCGGCAAGAGAGATATTGACGTGAAGTTGTTTAAACATTTGCCAAAATTTGTGGATTTGGACTTCATCTTTTTCTTTCTATTTTTCTTGGTTCATTCTTGACGGATAAGGGATATGAGGATGACGAGGATCCCTTTGGTGAACCACATAATTTCTTTGAGAAGGAGGTTTAGCTTTTTGGACGAGAGGAGGTGGGACCTTAATGGTAAACTCACCATGTTCTGGGTCCGTTAAAGTCTCCTCAACACGTTCATCCTCCTCCGGATTAACGAATGGAGGAGGCATAGGAACGGTAGGTCCATCAAGAACAAGACCACTTCGAGTGGTAATGGCTTTCAATTCACCTTTCGGGTTAGCAATGGTGTTGCTAGGGAGAGATCCCGTACCCGAGGTAGAAGCGGTGTTCATTTGAAAGAAGCTTGCCATCATGTTCTTAAGCTCGTTTGTTTGGTTAGACATTGAAGTTTGAATCGAATTTTGCATTTCATTCCTTAACTCATTTTTCACATTGTTAATTTGAGCTTGCATGGCTTTTATATTAACATCATTCATTTTCTTAATTTTCTCCAACTCACTTAAAGGAACACTTTGGTTTTGTTGAATTGGAGCTTGATAAGTTGCATTTTGATTGAAATTGTTTCCTCGGTTATATCCTTGAGGTTGGCTAAACCGGTTTTGATTATTTTGCACGTTTTGTTGAGCAAAACCCGGTGGTCTAGTTTGATTAGCCACACCTGGAGGACGATAACCGGAATTACCCTGATTGTAGTTACCCGCGGCTGCTGCAACGTATCCTTGAATATTATCCCGATATTCCGGGAAAGTGTTGCCATCGGCGGCGAGACACTGATAATACGGATGAGCACCACCGCAAGTAACACAAATTTCCTCAACGGCTTTTACGGAAGCTGGAGGTGGGGTTGCTTGAAATTGTTTTAGAATAGCCGTCATAGCGGTAGTCACAGCACTCGTTTGCTGATTTACTGCATGAGTAAGTTTGGCTATATCGAAGGAAGAAGAAGAATTAAAATCACTTGAGAAACAATCGATTTGTTTCGTGAATTACCGACCTTGGATTTGGTTTTGATAAAACACATCTTGAGTCCGTCTTTCCAAGAGATTGCCACCGGCAGCAGAATTCAAGGAATCTTGGTGGCCGGGTTCAAGGCATTGTAGAAAGTATCAAGTTGGTGCAATTCGGTAAAACCATGATGAGGACAAACACGAAGGAGATCTTTGTACCAGTCCCATGCCTCATGAAACGACTCATCAAACTTTTGTTGAAAGTTGGAAATCTCATTTCGGAGATTTATCGTTCTTGAGGGAGGAAAGAATTCGTTAATCGTTCGTGAGCGAGGAAAGAATTTCATTGATGAATTTGGAAACACGTTCTTCCATAGTGAGAATAGAATGAGGGGGTTCCTTTTTCAAGCCAACGACGGGCTATGCCCTCGCAAGTGAGAATGGAAAAACTTAAAGATTAATGATGGTTTCAGCACATCGTCGTATTTTATGGTGGAAGTTATTTTGTGAAATCCAATCGGATGTGGTCATGAGGATTGTCTTTCTCAAGTCAGATAGATTGGTCCGAAGTCTCATATTATTAAGAACTATGCTTGAGCTCGAATTTTTAATGTCAGAAGAATTGGTGAACCCACGATTACCTCCGCATACCCTCGATGGTGGCACGGAGCAATTCCGCCCTAGTACGTTGATCGGCATCGTAACTATAGGAGATTCTTCAAGAGAATCGGTTGCTTTGAACGTCTAGGTTACGGACGTTTTGGGTTTGAAGTAGTTGGATGAGAGAGAATTACCAACGAGATTAAAAGAACAGAACGAGTGTGCATGTTACTATAAATAAAAATATTTTTTTGGTTTTTTCAATTGATTCACAATTTAATTTTAACGGACAAAACGCGATCGAATAAACTTTAACTAATATCGAAAAGCTTCACGGTTTAGCTCTTTAAAAGAAAAAAACGCACATAAGGAGGCGGCGGGAGTAGGAAAGCGCGAAGCTATTAAAAACCTTTCTCCTTTAGGGTCGTAGTTCGTTGGAACGACCCTCCTTATACCCCTCTTTGAGTTTGTTAAAATTTTTAAAGGTGAGACCGTAACGTCGACAAGTGACACTAAGGCGAGTTTTGAATTTCTTTTGTTTAGGAACTTTATATGATAATGCTCAAGTTTTGTGAGAGCTTTATATTGATGATGATTTTTATTTCTTGATTAAGAAAATTTTTATGATTTTTTTTTTCTTGGATTTTATCCTATACTAAATACTAATAAAAGAAATGAAAAAATATTTTGGTATTTTTGTCTGTGATCCCTTTAAGATAGATCTCTGAGCCTATTAAGAATGATAAGCCATAATGTATATATACAGTTGACTATGTAGAAAATACACTGATTATGAATACTATATGTTAATGCGGTATATTAACACAAGTAATAAAGAAAAACAATGTAAGAAATGATTAACTAACTTTATAATAATTGCTTTAATTGAAACATACAGTTTACATAACTAATGAGATATGATTTTGTATGAGATATCTTGAGATCGTCATTATTAACTATGTCAAGAGGGATCATTTTATAGTATAAGGATAAAACCTAACAGACTTACAAAAACGCTATTAATATCTTTCCCTAAAATAGTCTCATACATAATCTCTTAAACAAAGTACTAAATATTTTTTACATACGGTACTACATATTGATCAGTACTTACCAGTTTGTACTGTCGAGGTACCTAACTATAATATCAATTCTAACTATTGGTCACTGTCTGGTACTAAGTTAGGAAAAAACATAAATCCTAAACAATCCAGCCATTAATACATGAATGTTTTGACTCTTTTAACTTCATGTTTCTTCAACTTCTTTAATGCATAGAGGATGTATCCAAACACTCTTATCATTTCTTGATCTTTTAAATACTCTTATTCCTTCTTTAGCTGAAACTTTGTTTCCTCAGCAAACAAGCAACATCTTCTCAGCAATCAATCAACTAAGTTGGCTTGTTGTTTTTGGCTAAATACCAGCATTAACGGTATTGATGTTCCTTTATCCAGAAGCCGTATTGCTCTGGGGATTGTTAACTCTTTATTTTAAAAAACATGGTGAGTTAATTACCATATAGTTTTTGGTAAACTGTCAACCATCAACGGAATTGATTTGTCTTTACCAAATACCGTTTGCTTTTGGACTAGCCAATGCTTCATTGCCATAACATGGTGCATTGATAAACCATATAGTTTTTAGCAAACTATCAGCTATCAACAGATTTGATTAGTCTTTACCATGAACTGTTTGATCATGGACTAGCCAACTCTTAACCATGAAGCAAGGTGAGTTGAGAACCTTACAATTTTTGGTAAATTGTCAAACCTATAAACGGATTTTGTGAAGTCTTTACCCAGAGCCGTTTGCTTATAGGATCTAGCCGGGATTCTTTGCCTGTTAAGCATGGTTGAATGATTGGACATTTTTGTGTGGTGGTTAGCCAATACTCAAACCCTTCTCAATCCCATCAATCTTACTCTTCAGGTTCTAACTCTGCAAGTATCTTCTTGATTAACCTGATCAACTCTAATGCCATAGTACTGTCTTCTTTAGACTCTAACTTCAATTTCAGCATTTGCATCAGTACTTCCTTTCTCAAAGGATACTTCTTTTCTACCAGCATATGAATAACTAATCCTTTCTCATCACGAAGTATGTACTCATGAAAGAACCATGTAGCTTCCAACTTTTCCCGAACAATGTTCAATCCTAGGGCTTTCCAAAAGCATTTTCATCATCTGGATTTAAATAACATCAATCTCCCCAAAGTACTCTGGTTAAAAACTTCAGGTATCTCATCTTGAAATCTGTCCATTACCAGTTGATAACAGTATTCATCGCTCTTCTCTATCAATATGGACAATACTTTTATCAAATATTACTTAAAATATCTCTTTTGTCCATTACTTATAATCACCATCATTTTGATTAATATCTTCAAAGGGTTCAGCTTGATCAGTCTGTTGGTTTAGATCCCAAAGACACTATGTCTTCCTTCTTTGAGAGGATAATTTCTGTTCAAGTTATCTCATAATCACTTCTTTTTCCTCATCTGAAGAATAGTTAAGTTATCTTAGTTCATCATTCTCTTTGTCACTATCATCTTCAGAAGTGTTTTGAATATACCTTCTTTTCCTTGACTTTATCTTTTTCCTAGTACCAAGTTTTCTCTTTCTGGTACTCTCTTCTTCTTTACTCTCCTTCTGAACTTCTTCTTTACTTTCCTCCTTGATCACTTCACTCTTAGAGGAATCTACTCCTTTCTCATTCATCCTTTTGATCAATCTTTCATCTTCAGCAGACCCAATAGAGATAAAATCTTCATCTGACCTCTTGGACTTCTCTTACAAAAGCTTTGTTATTCCTTAAACTTCTTGATTTTCTAATCGCATGGCTTGAAGTTTCCTACAGGCTTTCAAGATAGGTCTCATTTGATTTCTCAGTTGATTCTTGGTTGGTGGTCTGTTCCTGATGGCCTCTGATCTCTGTTGAGCAAGGAATCTTCTTTGAGCAGCAATTGTGTCATGAAGGAACTTTGCTCTTTCTTCAATTGTAAATTGCTCTCTTTCTTGTTCTTGAAGCTTCTCAGCAAGAAGTCTATCTGCCTCAATCCTTGCCTTTATATCATCAAAGTTTCTTATAAGAGCTTCATTGGCAGCTTTTTCTTCAGCTATTCTGTTTCTTTCCTCTTCACCTTCCCACTCTTCTGTATTTTCCTAGCCGTTCTTCATCAGTTTCAAGCTCGTTTTAAACTTCTTCCCAGCTTAGGAATTACAGCAGATTACTTTCAGATTCATCCTCCTCTTCTATTTTCTTCTTTCCTTTGTCTTTGGATCTATTTTTGAGAGGCTTTACTTGATTGTTAGAAGTGATCTCGTAGAGGTAGCATAGTCTGTAGTTTCTTCAATATCTTCACCTCTACCCTTTCTCCTTTTCTCTAGAAATGTTTGCTTGATCATGTTAAGAAGAAACCTTTAGCTATTGTTTTTCTTCACCAAAATATGTCAGAAGGGGTGTTTGAGTGGCTTGAGTAGCATTTCCTTCTTCAGAATGATCTTCAGTACCTTTTCTTTGCCCATCAGTACTTTCAATTTGTTCTTCAGTACCTTCATTGTGCTCTTCAGTACCTTCATTGTGCTCTTCAGTACCTTCAATGTGCTCTTCAGTACCTTCATTTTGCCTGTCAGTACTAACTTTGGATCCGTCAGTACTAACTATTGGTCTGTCAGTACTAACTTTCTCCATGTCAGTACTAACTCCCTCCTTGTCAGTACTAAGTACATCTTCAGTACTAAGTGTATTCTCATCAATCTCCTTGTCTTCATCCACCGTTTCTCTTGTCCTCCCCTCATCATGAGCATTCTCTGTTTCCATATGATCAACTGTATCTTTAGGAATTTCATCAAACATAGGATCTCTTTGAACTGATGATTCACCTTTAGCAAACTTCCTCCCTTGTTTGGATACAGACTCTTTGTGCACCCTATGTTTCTTTGAGAAGCTCTGTTTTTGGAATCTTTGTGCACTGAGACCCACTTTTCGCCAATTGCTCTTGGTGTTGATGACATGTTTAGCTTGCTTCTTGAGCTTTGTAATCTGAGCTTCAAGTGTTGTATTTCCTTGGCTGATCTGATGATAACACTGTACCATAAAGAGAGACAAAGGTCATAGAATTTGGGAGTCATGTCACCTCATTCACCTGAAGGGGATTTATCCATGGTTGATATGACCTCCAAGATTCTCACCAGAAGTTTCTAGGATTGATTCAGGAATAGTAGTAGTGGGTAAAGGTCTTGGGGATAGGTTAGGCTGGTGCTCAATAGGTACCTCACTAGTTTGAGCAGGAGATGAGTCAGTCTGTGGCTCATTAGGTACTTCACTAGCGGGAGCAGGAGAGGGTGTAGGATGTGCTTCAGATGGTCTATCTGAAGAAGCACCCTCATCCTGAGTTGGTTTGGTTCTTTAACATTAGTGCAATACAAAGGATGAAAACATAAAGGTTCACCTTTACCTGAGAAAATGCTTTACTCTTCTTTAAACCTGAAAGAAAAGACTTACTTTTTTTAGGTTTTTAAAGTTTTTACAGGAAAATGATCTAAAGGTACAGACACATTAGCTAGTTGTTTATCTAAAAAGATAGAAATAAAACGTGGGTACATTACAAAATTTTTCTTAGCATCTAAATGTCTAAGCATACCATCAAAAATTAATTTAGAAAAATTATACTTCTGTATTCAGATGTTAAGTTGATGACCGCTAGTGACATTGTTTGTAGAAATTTGATCCCAAGAGGTATTTTGAACTAAGGAAAGTGATTAATTGTATAAATAAAAAACCTCCATTGGGGGTGGAAAACAAAGCTTTATTAACTGTAACACTGTTAAATTCCCCTCATTCCCCCATATGCTGTATAGCATTTAATTTATAGTTGATTAGGTAATGAGTCTATCCATCAGCATTATTAAAAAGAAGATCACTTCTTATTGATGCCTCAGAGATTAGAACAGACTTGCCAGCTACTTTGGCAGTATGTGTCTAACTTGTGATTGTTTTGGACTTAGCAGACGTCCAAAACTGTTCAACAAATGTAGTAGATACAACAGGACTTACAGTGAGAGCATGATGAATGGAACTTCGCTTAAGAAAATCAATGATCTCGTGAAACTCTGCATTCCCTTCAGACTTCTCCAAATATGCGACCATGTTATGCTTCGGACATGAATCAAGAACAGCCATTGTACTTGAAAGAGAGATCGTCGTTAAGAGAGATATTAGGGCTTGTAAATGCGAATGTAGTTTAGAGAGAGAATGCGTACGGAACTGCGCGCAATTGTTGAAATGGGTTTATATAGGTTAGGAGGCCTAATTTCAAGGGGGAAACCGTTTTCAATTTACACTTTGTACCCTTTGGCGGTATTTTATCTTCACGTTCTTAATAGCGGTACAAACTTTGGCCTAGCCTGGTAACTAACTTTGAACTGGCTAGCGGTATAACTTTGTCCAACCAAAGAATGAACAATGTAGGTATCAGGAGTGCTTCAGTACCATCAGTAACTCTTCTCAATGGACCCCTCTAATCTCAATCAATCCTCTGGAAATGCATCACATTTGGTAAATGTTTCTTCATTACAATATAACATCACAGCATATTGCCTCCTTTTAACCAATGCCGTTTTGGATTTTATTCATCCCCATTAGTAACAACTAAGAATTTAACTGCTTGCTAAGGGATCAAATGCCTTGGTGAGTAAATCAGCTTCATTGTCATCGAGTGTGGATTTAAGCTCTTAATGAGCTTGCTTTTCATAAGCATCTATTATGAAAATGGGTGCCTAATAGAATGTGCTTTGTTTTGGAATGATATACTGGATTCTTTACAATGCAAATGGTGCTTTTATTATCATGTAGATCTTTGTGTCATGAAAGTTGAACCCATAGTCTAAACTTGATTTGAATTCCACAAAACGTGCAACTAGCAGCCTTGCGGAGCTAATACTCTGCTTTGTAGTAGTACGGTAGCCACAATGGTTTGCTTCTTTGCATGCCAAGATAAGGAGTCTCCTACCTAGATTTTGGACCAACCTCCTGTTGTGGATTTCTTGTCAAGATTTGCTCCAGAATAGCGCTACTAAGTAGGATTCCAGGTTAAATGAAGGGACACTCGAGGTACAAAGACCCAGTTTGGGTTTTGCCTTTAGGTACCTAAATTCTCTTACAGACTTAGATGGGAAGTCTTGGTAACTGGAACCTAGAACAAGACAGACTGCAAACATAATATCAGGCCTCAGAAGAAGTCAAAGTACATTAAAGAGCCATCATGGACCATATAGAGATTGGACATCACATAACTAGCTTCCTCATCCTTGACTAAAGGCATTCTGTAGTATCTAATTAGTGTACTAGCAGGCTTAACATTTTTGCAAAGTCAACTTCTTCAGATATTTATGCAACATAATTATCCTGTCTTAATATAGATTACCATCTTCCTTCTCGTCGACTTGTAATCTAAGAAAGAAAGTGAGCTCTTCCATTGAACTCATCTGAAATTTACTTTCTTTAATGCTTCAATCATCACAACCAAGAACTTCTTTGTAGACCAAAAGATGATATCATCCAATAGGACTTGAACTAGTATGATATCGTAGTTTGTCCTTCTTTATGAAAGAGTTTTGTCAATAGTTCCGTTCTGTATCAATTCTTCAATAGAAAGTAGATTAAAGTAGCATTACCTGGCTCTGGGGCTTGATGTAGCCCATACAGAGCTTGACCTCTTTGTGACTTTCTTGGGATATTGTAGGATCTAGAAAACATGTGGTTGAGTCACAATATACCTCTTCATCAATTTTCCCATAAAGGAAGGCACTTTTCACATCCATTTGATAGACTATAAAGCCCATATATGAGGCAAAGGCTAAAAAGATCCTTATGGCTTCAAGCCTGGCCACAGGAGCAAAAACCTCATCATAGTCTATCCCTTCCTCTTGCCTATGTCCCTGAGCAACTAACATTGCTTTATTTCTGACAACAATTCCTCTTTTATCCTTCTTATTTCGATAAACCCACTTTGTACCGATAGCCTTCTTCCCAAAAGGCAAATCTACTAAGATCCAAACTTTCTGTATCTCGAACTGCAACAATTCTTCTTGCATAGCATCACCCATAGCTTTTCTTCTTCATGAGCTTCTAAAATCTTCTGGGTTCATGTTGAGGACAGGAAACATAAGATATGTAATAATGATGAATGTCTCTTATGGTTAGTTCTTCTGGCTTTTGAACATAGTCACAAAAAGCATGAGCTCCAGAACTTTTATGCAATTTGCTTCTTGTTTGAACTGCTGAGGTTGGATCTCCTAGAATAAGTGCTTTAGGATGAGAGGAGTGAATCCTTGGTGTGGGAATAGGACTAACATTCACAACAGTTTCCAAGTTTGTGAAGTCAGCCACTCACCCTCATTATCATAAGATGAAGTAGTGAAAATACATCAGGTAGAATTTTGTAGATATCATCAAGTGGATGGTATTTTGGAATCATCTTCTTCGGGTTTTGTTGGATCAAAAGAGATAGTCCCTCATGAGGACTGGCGAGTTCTATTGGTAAGCTAACTGTTTACTAGGTTAGTACTGCTAGCTTTTAGCTTGGTGTGCTTATTAGTACTATTATGTTTGTAATGCTAGGTATAGCAGCTCCTTCTTTTTTCCTTTGTGCTCAACATTTTCCTGAGAGCTTCAGCTTCATCATTAGCCTCCTTTTCTTGCCTCTTAAGTCTTTCAAGTTCATCCATAAAAGACTTGTTCTCCTCTCTTGGACCAAATCTCTTTTCATCAGTCATGAAATCAGGATGTGTTTGTTGAAGAATAAAGAAGGCCATAGTGGACAGTACAAGCAGTCTTGAGCAGATTCATACTCTTGTTTCAGAATCCCTGCTTCAATATTATCTTCTGTACTGCCATTTTGGTTAGCTTTTGTTGACCTGCTATGATGATTAGCTTGATTCTCTGAACTTATAGGATGTATTCATAGAAATCAGTTAAATTAATCAAGATCAAAAAGCCAAGTTGTGTCCTTTCCCTGCAAACATTTGCGTTTGTTCTCTAAGATATGATTGTGCATGTTTTCTTCAACTCTTTTCAGTTTCTAAATGTATACTTTAAAAGCCTTGCTTTGTAAGAATACCCAACCTTAAAATCCCTAATCTGATTTTCCAGCAAAACTTGCCCAAGGTGGATCTATGGTATTTAAGATGAGGTCACATGGCACCAAAAGGTCTTATATAACTTATAATTGGTTCCTTACCATTTAAAAGTTTTCATAAGGTGTTCTTATTATGAGGTTGGTCACTTTTTTTTATACCCTGTTTAGAACATAACATGCGAAGTACTAAACTGTTCAGATCAAATGTGTTAGGTAAAATGAATCTGCAAGCATGGTCCTTGCCAGCCTCAATTAGGGGTCATGTTCTTTCTCTAAGCAACTCCATTTTGTTTGTGGAGTTCTGGCGATTACTATATTCCATCTTGATCCCCTTTGACCCCACAGAATTTCAATAACATCCTTGTTCTTAAATTCTGTACCATTATCACTTCTAATAGTTTTAACTTTTTGATTCAATTGGTTCTCTATGTGTCTTATAAAGTCCTTAAGGATTGCACTGGTTTCATCCTTAGTTCTTAAGAAAAATACCCTACTAAATCTGCTAAAATCATCAGTGATAACTAGGCAATAGGTCTTATGGTTTAAACTCCTTACAGCTGTAGGTCCAAACAAATCCATATGAAGAAGTTGTAAGGAGTGGCTAATAGAGCTTACTGTTTTGGAGCCTTAAGGACGTGTCTTGTGTTGCTTTCCTTTCTGACAAGCAACACAATGTTGTGGTCATTTGAAAAATCTTTTGGAGGTAAACCTCTTAAAGGTTTCCCTTCACAAGTTTGTTTAGGTTTTGTGAATTTTACATACCCACTCCTATGCCATTTGTTAGATTCATTAGTTGTAGCCTTTGCAATTAAACAAGCCAATCCTCCTGAAGGAACAATGTTTTCTCTAAATTAAAACTGATACATGTTGTTTTGTCTAGGGATTTTAAGTATACTTGATTTACATCAGGTAACTTTAAACTCAGAAGACAAAACAAGACATTCAAGTCAGGTAAACAGACCTTGTTCTTTTTGTCACTCTTTTGTGACACAGAAATGAGATTTTGAAAATGCTGAAGTTCTTTTAAGAGCATTACATCCTCAAAAATCTAAACTTACCCGTTTTTAATTTTACCTTTACCAGTGATATAATAAACTTTACTACCTCCAAAAAAAGCAACAGTTGGCCACCATTTTTAAAGTCCTTAAAATTTCTTGCAAGTAGGCCTTGTTCCTAGTATGTGCAGGAACATCCACTATCAACAATTCTTTATTACTTTAGGCTCTATGTGGATAATCCTTGCACATTAAATGAAAGAGATTAGTTTCTCTTAGGACCCACTGCCTGTTTGGGGCTTGAGTTGCCTAGTGGATCTTTAAAAGTTGTATAATTTTTCCCAAAGACATGGAATCAATTTTGTATTTGGATCCACCATGTATCTTGTGGTCTCCAATTACAAACCTTGCTGATGGGCTTAAAGCAGTTTCCCTTTTTCCCCCCGACAGTACTAACTGCATTTACCTTAGAGTATCTAACTTTTTGTTTGAAATATATCTGTTTAAGTACTGTTGGCTTTTGAAAGGTCTTGAGGATGATGAAGAAGTTTTCGTAAAAAAAATTGGTGGTCTATCTCTATTCACATTGGGTTTTAACTAGTATTAACTTCATGCTTAGTAATGTTAGTACTGTTGTATGTAACTCACTTTGCCTAGCTGTACTAAAAATTTTAGTACCGCTAGTTCTCTAGCAGTACTAATGGAATTATACAGTTCGAGTTAGTACTGCTGAAGGAACAAATTGGTTTTGTTTATTCACTTTTTGCACATTATTCCAACCATTGTTTATCTCGGACTTTTTGCCAATCATTTCTCCATGGAAATCACAATCTCTATTTAATTGATTAAGACTACCACTTACAAACTATGCTCTTACAGTAAACCCATACCACAAACTTTGTCTTATCAACTTTAGGTTTTTTGGACTATGTGTTGTAATTGATTCTTACAGTTTCCCTTGGAGTTGTTTTACTTTGTTTATTAGCAAAACTAGGTGTGTCTGTTGTTTGTTAGTGCTAGACACACATTCATCTTCACTATCTGAACTAATTACTTCCTCAATGATAGGAGCATCAGACCATAACCCTTTGGTTGGACATTCTACATTAGAACTTTGACAACTGGTTTGCAGTACACTTATTAGAGGGTTAGCACGTAATGTTAGATGCACAAGTATCAATTTCCACTTGATTGTGATTCAGAATAATTAGGTTGAGTCTGTTTTGGACCACTATTGTTAATAACTTAGAATCATCTCTTCTACATCAGGTCCTCGAAGGAATTGTTTTTTCCTGTCATGGGTGGGGGTTACAGCATGGCATTCCCTATGCTGTAACCTACCTATCATATAAAGGATGGTTTTCTAATCTACTCTCTTTATTCATAAAAAACATCTGCAACAATTCATTTTATAACTCAAATTACAAGTCATAGTATGTGATCCCCATACCAAGCCAAAAACTTTTCATTAGAACTCATTTGGGTATTTAGCAGGGTTTACTTAGATTATTTGTAAGAATTATGCCATTTTTCTCTTTAGCTTTTAAATCCTTCTTTTTCTTTTTGAGATTCTGCTAATAATTTCTTATGGTATGTGAGATCATTTGTTTTTATCATCTAAATCTATTTTAATAAACTTTATCTTTTGTTATACCAAAGTTGTCCTTATTGTTGAGCAATCATAACTGTGCTTCAAACTATCTAAGACTTGAGAATAGCTTTATTTACTTGCTTGCATCACTTAGTTGTTCTCTCTGAGCATCATTATAGTTTTTTAAAGTATAGCTATGACTCGTGACAATTTTTGACAGAAATTACCTATGATGTCTGAGTCTGAGCTGTTGCAATGCCATCAATAGCATTAATCTTCATCTTCTGTATGATTTATCCAAATCCACACCCTTCTCCTATCAATTGTCACCTATGCTTTAGAAGCCTCCTTTCTGTACAAGTTCTGCTCAATCTTGTTTCCAGAATTCCATGAATCCCTCCTCCCCTGTTGTCTTGGAGTTCCTTGGTTCTTCATCTCTCTAGCAAAATGCCCATTTTGTGACTATTGTAACATTCTACTTGGTTTTTATCAAAGCAACGATTCTTTTTGCATTCAAATTGTAGCTTTTTACCAGTTTCTTGTAGAACTTTTTCATTCTCATTGAGGATCATGGCTACTGGCCACTTCAAGTCCATTTCTTCAAGGTCATATTCATCTATCTGTTCCAAGTCCTCAATGCATCCAGTTGAAGGGCAAACTTGATTGTTTAGAAGTAATGAGTATGATGAGGTTTGTTCATACTTGTGTTTGGGACCAGAAAAGATTGGGAACACAATAAGCGATACTAACTTCATTAGTGTTGCTGGTGTTCTCAGAGACAAAAGCTACATTTTGCGGGCTAGAGGATGATGATGCAGTAGAGCCTTTTATATCACTCTCAAAAACTCTTAAATTATTGTACAAATCATCAAAACTTTGTATGTCTATCCTAGTTTGGTCCTCATTATCATGGAAACTTGGGGACCAGGCAGAAGGTTGAGATATTAAGAAAATTTTTGATTTTGCATTCCTCAAGTAGATTCACCTGTCCATGAATCTCTAAACGACTCTTAGAAGACTTTGGAACCTGTATAGCCTTTGTGAAGCCCTTATGTGTTGGATACAGAGAATCCTTCAAACTGTTGCCTTCAAGATATACTTTTGCATCTTCTTGGATTCGTCATTTCCACCAAATCTAGATTTGATGGCACCAACATCTTCTTTTGCATTCAGTCTTCTTGGGAACTTTAGCAAGATGATCTTCTGGTAGGGCCATAAGCATGGTGGTCCTTGCTTTTCTCTTCTTTCTCTGTGTACAATATCTTCTTGAGTTCTAGGAGGCAAAACCTTAACTTTGTCTTGTGTATTCTGTATGTGTTTGTACTGGACCATTCCCATTTTGTATAACCTCCCAGATTGATAATCGGTTTATGGGCAAACTTAGTGGCTCCAATTTTTCATAGGCCCATATATCCATATTCTCTTTTTGAGAAGAATAGGCAGCTTGATGGTTGAAACTGTATGAAGATGTTTGTTGGGGTTGGGTGTTTGAGATGATGGTGTAGGTGGTGGTGGTGGTGGAATTTTTTCTTGTGATGTAGACATGTTGAAGGTTTTTTGCTAGATTAGATTGTTCTTCTTATTCAGAGTTTCTCACAGGCTCTGATACCACTTGTGAGTCCCTTTAAGATAGATCTCTTACAGCTATTAAGAAATGTAGCCAAGTTGTATAACTATAGTTGACTATGTAGAAACACTGATTATGAATACTATATGTTAATGCGGAATCTTAACACAAGTACTAAGAAAAACAATGTAGAACTGAATAATAACTTCTATTAATCTGCTTTGAATGAATACAGATTACTAACTAATGAGATATGATTTTGCTATGAGATATCTTGAGGTCGTATCTCTAACTATGTCAAGAGGGATCCTTTTATAGACTAAGGATAAACCCTAACAGACTTACAAAACGCATACATATCTTTTCCTAAAATATCTCATAAATATCTCTTAAAACGTTACTAACTATTTTATCTAACAGTTCTAATTATATGATCAGTACTTCTTTTTTGTTACTGTCGGTACTAACTTATAAAACTATCTGTACTAACTTTTTTTACTGATTGTACTAAGTTAGGAAAACATAAATCCTAACATTTGATTTTTTAATTTTTTTAATAATAAGAAAATATTCACAAACGGAAAATGATAACTTCACGAGGAAGGGTCTTCAAAAACTAATCTTCAAACGTAGACACGAAAATCGCACACACCTCCCCGGCAACGGCGCCAAAATGATAACCAACGATTTCTTACTATATATAAATATAATATAAATATATAATAATAATCAATAATCAATAATTATAATTCAATTATAATATACGTATTCCGAAAGACTCAAAAAATTGCTTTAGACCAAAGAAAAATCCAAAATCTTCTGGGTCGTTTCCCAACGAGGTGTGAATTGAAGATCGAGAACGTTTGTGATCGCGTTTTTGAATGGTTAATGATTTTTAGGTTGGGATTTCTAATTCTACGATTAAAATGCAAAAACGAATAAGGAAAACCTAAAAACGAAATCAAACGAGGGATTTAAACCTAAAAACGAGAACGGGGTCGAAACCAGTTCTTTAAAAAACAAAATTTTGAAATTTTAAACCTACGAATGCAAATCTAATTTTCCTATGTGCTAAATGATAAAAGAAAATTTTGAAAAAAAGAAATATATTTTTTTGACTTTTTAATAATTTATTATGAATTAAAAACTGTTTTAAAAAGAAAAATTAATTAAAAATAGTAAACTTAATGGGAAAAATCTAAAAAAATGGTGGAAAGTAGTTTAAACAGTGCTGGATGCAAGAAAAATAAAAGTTTTGAAAAGTAGCTTAAAAATAAGCCAGAAATAAGCCCTTAAAGGCTGATAAGCAAAACAGGAAAAGTGTGTATAAAAATAAAATGGTACCAAGTATGACCAGATGGTCCTACTGGTACCAATGGTTAGTGTGTGATTGAGGTGAGACGTATGCGTGTTAAAGGGGAGGTCTAGGGGTCGAATCCTTGGCCTCCCTTTTTAGTAAAACTTTTTTTTTCTTTTTGCAAACTTATTAAACACACAAAAATAACCAACTTTAAAAAAGCTACTTTTTACAAATATGAAAAATAAGCACAGAAAAAGGGTGAATAAGCTGGCAGTTTCTACTTTTTTCACTAAGTCCTAAAATGCTAAACTATTAAGTAAATTCTAGGGTAAATAAGCAAATGAAAATGAGGGATAAGCTAAAACTGATAAGAACTACACTAAACAAGCAAGTTTAAACACAAATAAGCAAGAGAAATAAATAGAAAAGCAAAAAAAACAGCAAATAAGCAAAAGGGGCAAAAATAGTAGGCAAACAGCTTAAGGGACCACTTTTCGGCTTATTTTTAATCCCTTAAGTGGATCCTTATGGCTTAATGGGGTATACCCCTAAAAAGCTTAACCTTTAATCTTTCTAAAACAGGAGAGCAAAATGAGTTTGAATCTTATATAAGCTACTAAAAAGCCTTGTCAAAATGGTATTTTTCACTCAATAGCTGCTGAGTGGCTTTTTTAAGAAAAAGGGTGGCTTATGCAGCCTATAAAATAAGCTAGAAAATAAACTTTTAAATGAAAAATAAGTTAAAACAGACGGGGTTCACCAACAAATGAGCTTATGCTCAAAATTTTAGATTCTGAAAATGATTCTAACTATCTTAAAAAAAAGGAAAAATGGCTTTTTAAGACAAACTACTTGAACAATGGTTGACAGATTTTGAACAAAACAAAGGTAAACCAAAAGAACACTTAACTATTGCATTATGGCACTAAAAAGAGAATTAAAACAAGACACAAAAGCTGGTTTTAAAAATCCTTAACCTAATAAGCACTTCAAAACTGTTTGTCACCACAGTTTCAAAGAACTTTTTAGAAAAACTTGAAAACCATCTTAAAAACTTAAAACCTTTGAAAAATTAATTAGAAACAACTTAAGAAAGCTGGTTAAAGTTGGCCTAGTGGCCCAAATTGATTTTTAACCAAAATTGACCCACTTTGGGTCTTATCCCAAACACTCATTTAGGTTTTTCAAATCAAATTTTATGCTAAATTATACTGATTTAAGCATAAGGTTTTGAAAACAAATGACAACCAAGCTAAGTTAAGCACAAATAAGCAGACTATAAACAAAAATAAGCAATTTAAATAAGCAATTAAAGATGAAGCAGTTAAAAGGCTAAAATGGACAGATTTAAGTAAAAACTCAAATAAAGGACATATAAGCAATAAATAAAGACAATACGCATAAAACAAACATAAATAAGCATAAATAAGCAGGTAAACAGTAAATAAGCAAAGCTACTGTAAAAATGCTAAAAAAATGAAAAAAATGAAAACTCACAAGGGTCCAAGCTTCTGAGAATGATTTAAGTACCCAAATCAATCCAAAACCAACCTATGTGCTTCCCATGAAGCTCTAAACCATGGCTATCTAAGATTTACCATGCTCCATTGATTGCTTGACATATTTTTTGCTTTTGTGATTTTTTTGATTTTTAGACAGAAAAGTAAAACAAGCCTTCAAATAAGTTTTGAATGACTCAAAAGCTTATGTGGTATATCTTATATCATAATACGATTCTTGGACTTGGCTAGTTTCTAGAGAGAGAAACACATGAGAGAGTTTTTCTAGTGAGAGAAAATATGTTTTATAAGAAAAGAATAAATGACTAGCTTGCCTCTTCCAAAGTTGGAAAAGGCTTATATAGTTCTTACAATATACCGAGTATTAATACCCGACTTAATACGAGCTATAATAAACAGTAAAATACACGGGGTAACCGAGTCTTTTTCTAATATCTAATAATCCCCCCTAAGGGAGGTCACCTCAGAAAATACAAAACTTAATCACTTCAGTCTTTAGCTCGTAGACATTTGATATCTCGTACATTTGGGATAGTTATCTTAATCCCTTCATCACAGCCCCTCAATATCGTTTGTCCAATTAGATGTCACGGGATTGCCAATGTGCAATTGTTTGTTATGTGAGGTTGGTATAGTGAGATTGACAGTTATGTTGTGCAGAGCAATCGTCAGTCGAGTAGTTGTGGATATTAATTATTTGGAAAGTAAGATTAAGGTTGTTGAGTTTATTTATGATTATTAATAGCAGTGTTGCAAAAATCGGCCTAGGCGGCCGATTAATCGGCGCCTAGGCGCTAGGCGAGGATTAACCGCCTTGATTTTTACTAATCGGCCTTATTAATCGTTTTTGTCAAAAATCGGTCAACATACCGATTAATCGGATAAAAATTGGCCAAATCGGGCATAAATCGGCCAAATCGGATAAAAATTGGCTAAATCGGTCAACTCGGTTACGGATAGAAATCGGCCACATCAGGGATTAATCGGAAAAATCGGACAAAATCGGCTAAATCGGGAAAATCAGGCTATCTATTCAAAATTTTATAATTTTATATATAAAAAGTCCAATCCGATTAATCCCTGCCTAACCGATTAATCGCTAGGCGTTACCCGGCCGCCCAGCTAGCGCCTAGCGATTTTTGCAACCTTGAATAGAATAATATGCAATGATTCTTATAAATCTACGATGCTTCATATGTGAAAAGTAATGTATTATTTCAAGACCAACTAGAAATAAAATGGGTCACTTACAAGGTGATAAGCTCATAGCTCCTACTGAATTTAGACAAGATTACATGTGCGTCTATATCTGTAGTAAAATGCATTGCTCCCACTGGATAAGACAACATTAAATGTTTGTCTATACCAATGAAGTGCAAGTAGCAATTTATTTACTTTTCTGCTCTTTGAATATCTAAACATTATTTCTAATGTGAGCCTTATGGACTAGTAAACATGTACTTAGATATTCAAGGCAGTGCATCAAGTTCTACTATAGATATATGATGGACTAGCCATCAATGCCATTCTTTAACTTGAAAGTTTTGCATGAAATTCCTCATTCTATATTACCTCAAGGGTGTGTAGAATCTTAGGAAAAATATCAAGTTAAGGAAAACTACTAGAAAACATGCTATTAATTTCCTTTTCTCTTTCGTGATTTATTGAGATTTCCATTTCTAATTATTAAAACCCATACTATGTCTTGATGCTTCAAGATGTATCATTTTGTGGCTATAGAAAACATGTTCTCTAGTCATCCAACTAAGATGTGCAATCGTACTTAACCGTTTTTCTTTTATAAGACAAAGCAATTTCTCGAGTAAGTATGCTTTGAGTTTGATTAGGATTGGAAAATTCAAGTGTTCCTATTATAGCTTTCTCATACAAGTAGAAAGGATAGGAATATGTCTTTTTCTTATAAGGAAAGAAGATTTAGTTTGGCTTCCTCTAACAAAGAAAGGAGACAAACTTTTGTTTCGGTTTGTATTGCATAAATGTCATTAATAGAAATTACAAAGTTCAATTTAGTATTTTCGATAATTATCCTTTTAAAATTAACTACCCTTGTTTATAATATAAAATAATTAATTTTACGAAAGTCTAAAATCCTCATTGAGGTTCCACCATCACATCAGTTGATCTGCTAGCAATGATAGATTCAATAGGTAGGTGACGTTCACCAATTGCAAAAAAAACAATGCAATTCTTAAACCATATAGGACTTGTGACATTTGTAACCGGAGTAACAATGTCGATCTGGCATGTTTAGTCCCATCCTTGCCTCGAGCCAAGGTCTCACCTACTTAACTCATTTAAGTCATCCAATGCGAGAACATGTGAGAATATATCTAGGTCTCACGCATAGAGAATAATCACTTTGGGTTACAGTTCATCTACGTCTCACACAGAGTAAAAAGCAAATGCAAGTGTTCTCAACCAATTGGACGGCATGACTTAAATTTGACGGGTATAAGTTTTGATAAATACATGATCAAAAAGTGTGTACGAGGAAGCATGCATTCATTCTTCATAGCACAAGTTAAAAACTATTTTTAACTTCAGTCTAATACATGTTTTTATGTGTGTCAAGTTGTTTATTTTCATGACTAATATATATAACCTAGGTGGAATAAATATTCGTTTGAACAATACATAAATTAAATAACAATCATAACATTTATTTAGTGTTATTTATAAAAAAACAAGTGTTTAGTTTCAATTCATATTTAAACTTTAAACTAAATCAAGGATTTAGTTTCTAAAAATGGTTTGTATTTTATTTAGAGTTTTATAAAAATATTTGCAAGTTTATATACATTCCAAACATATATAAAAGCAAACAAACAAACACAGCCACAAGTATGCAAAACCTCAACCGATGAAAAAAAAACTTATGCTTGGTCTCATAAGCCATCACAAGAACTAAGAAGTCAACTAAGGGTTAACCACACAACCACAAGGAGGGCTCCCACTTGCTCCAAGAACCATCATGAGTAAGTGAAACCCTTAATGAACATGATGCCCAAAACTGACATAAACTTTCAGCTGACTTGACGGGCCTGAAACTCCTAGAAGGAGTCTTCCCCAATCTAAGCTCCAGTTGAAGAAGTTGTAGCCCTATGAGTTTTTCACCTGCTCCCAAAACTTCAACCTCTAACTTCTTATAGAACTTCGGGAAATCTATTTTTAGTGGAGGTTACTCCAGCAACTCCGAATTTGACTTTATGCCTTTAACTTTTGCGGCATTCGAATCCAAACATCGGTTACAATAATTCTATGATTAAATACATTTATCCTATCATCTAACTACTATAAAGTGCCTAAAAAATGACAACACCAAAAATTAAAATCATACAAAAAGAAGCTGAAACAATGGCAAAACCCAAAACTGAAATTAAATGCAATATCAAGCGAATCAAGTCACAAGTGGTCAAGGTTTTCATCGGCTTTGCATACACAACATAATAATACCATAATATCATGTATTAACAAGATATTGTCTAAGTCCATGGCCAAACATGCATGTATTTGCCATGGATACAAAATAATTAACAAGAAATAAATTATTAGCCAACGAATCAAAGAAATAAATTAACTGGAATTAAAACCCCGATTGGTACGTGTAACCAATGGCATAACGATCACTTAGTACTATATTAAAGACCTTATAACAACCATATTAATTCAGAAAATAAGGCCCCGAAAATGGCTGATTAAAACCGATTCAGAATAGATCCAAACGCGCGATTTAGGTTAGCCCTTTTACCACGTATACCCGATAACAAAACCAATTAAAGTATGCATAACAAATGGCTATGGTATCAAAAATCACAAATCATAAGACCCCTCATTGGTCGAATTAATTCCAAAAAATAAGCCCTAGGGACTGTTTTAAAATTATCCTTTTTAATCTATAAAAAACACGACGCGTTTTTTAAAGGCCATTTTTACCATAACAAAATGAACACAATGACATCATTATGATGGCACTGATACCACTATAGGTGCTGAATCGAAATGAATATCATATAATCCACTATAAAACACAGTGGATCAGTCCTATCCAAACGATCCATAGAGTCGTATGATCATTAAAAGTTTAAAACAAGAAAAGGTATATCTTGTATGTGAATTCGGTAGAATCAAATAGGAGGACCATCACCTTAACATGAAACACCCAATGAAACCAAGTGATAAAATTGAGATCACCTCTATGATGTAAGTCTACACTAAAAACTACACATCATCGTACAACCTCTTGGATGCTAGTCCTGTCAAAAAACCCCGAAACCTGAATTATACATTTGAATGAACACGATCAAAGTGATGATCAAGAAAAAAAACAAAAAACCTTGATAAGGTTATGTTTTTAGCCGTGTATTTATAAAGATAAAGAAGGGAGAGATTTTGGTAACTCATTATCAAAATCAATCAAGAGTTATTTCCGAATTAATGAGGAATTATATCCCAAAATATATTTAACCAAAAGATTGATCTTATCCCTCTCTTTTTCCTCTATAGTGGCCGGCCACTTTTGGGTGCTTCACAAGGGCTTGCCATTTTGATTTTTCACGTTCCAATAATACTAAGTAACTTTACCTTACATATGTTTATTAGAAGCCCGATTAGGTGATCGGCGTGTTACGTATGTTATTTTTGTAATACCATATATATATATATAAAGACAATTATAAGAGCGAACCTTCTTGTGTATATGTATGTGTAACCTCCATAGCTCACTAATGATTCTGGGACCAGGAAAAAGATGTATAATGTTGATTATTTATTATGACACGAGCATACTCCAACAGACAGCTCTTGGAGTAGAAGCTTCTTGAACTATAGAAATAGCACTCGGTGGAGGGTTGAAGTATTCATCGAACATCGGTTGGAACAAGCGATCCCAATCATTTCTGGTTGGTGGAATACAAGATTGTTGATGAATAGGGTTTGGGACAAGTCCTGAATTGGATGTTGCAGGAGTCATAAATTGAAGCCCGGGTCCTGAATTGAATTGTTCAGAAGCCATCAATGTTAGCTCATCGAACGTACATGAATAGTTTCCATATTTTCTGAGTTCTCCTATTATAGATTCTGAAAGCTTTCTTTGCGGGCGCGTAACCAACCAAAATACCAATATCGGCCTTTGCATTATGTTTACCCAAATCTTCACTATCATTGGTCGTGTAACAGGGTGAACCGAAGACGTGAAGAAACAATAAATCCGGCTTCTTGTCATGCATCAACTCATATGAAGTTTTGTTATATCAGAGACGAATCAGGGAATGATTTTGGGTATAACAAGCTATATTGATTGCTTCGGCTCACAGAAATAATAGAGCTTCTGAAAATATCAACATTGTACGAGCAGCTTTCACCAGAGTTCGGTTACGTCTTTTGACAACGTCGTTTTGTTGAAGAGTGCGAGCAACATATTCAGTTCCATTATCTATTCTAACATTACGGACTGTGGCATTCAAATGCCTTTGATCTTAGAAATTTGACCCAAGTAAATCGTGAGTAATCATCAACAATCACCAAGATCTACTTTTTCCCATTAATGCTCTCCATACGCATCGGGCCACAAAGATCCATATGAAGAAGATAGAGTTTCTCTTGGTTAGTATCTTCAGCTTTGGGTTGATGAAAGGATTTTTTGATTTTGCCTAATGCACATGCTGAACACAAATAATCTTTCTTAAATTTAAGCTTTGGAATGCCTCGTGCAAGACCGTCTTTTGCTAGCTTATTTAGAGTACCAAAGTTGAGATGAGATAACCGACAGTGCCATAACCAGCTCTTAGTCTTTGAAGCTTTTGAGCGTAAATAGATCGGAAAAGTCTTTAGCAATTCATCAAGAGAAATTGTGTACAAGTTTGTGTCTCTAGATCCTGAAAGTAGATCAACACCGTCTAAATTCCGAATAAAGCAAGTGTTTTTCTAAAAAGCAACTTCAAGATCCGAGTCATAGAATTGTTCAAATGAAAACAAGTTATGTCTGAGACCCTCTACATAATATACCCTTGAGATAGTTACATTCCCCAGCTGATAATCACAATAACCCATAATCTTTGCAATCTGGTCATTTCCGAATCTAACAGTTCCCAAAATTTTACTAACGAAGTTCAGGAGATGAGAGCGGTTTCCTGTCATTTGTTTTGAACATCCGGAGTCCAGATATCAGAGAACAATCTGGACAACCTGTCATTGATAAGATAAGAAGAAGATGGAACATCTATTGCATTGGATCCCCAATAATGATTGGGTTCCGAGTTGTTAGCAATCCTAGATTTTATAATCTTAGATTGTTTACTCGAACCTACAGACAAATATATGTTTGTTTTGCATTTGTATTGTGCAGGAAGTGGATATCATCAAAAAGACAGAAAACCAAGCCAAAATGACAAAACTGAGCATGGAATGGTAAAGACTGTGCAAAATCAAGGCCAAAGTCCCAAAAATGCCAAAGTCAGAGTTCAATACAGAAGAAATCAGCAGTCAAGACCGGAGCCGGAACTGAAGAATACTATTGGATGCAATCTTACCCATCTGGATTGGGCCGGGAAAAGCCCATATAGTATAATTATGAAGACTGTGAAGACCAAATGGGCCCTCAATCAATTTCAACAGCCCATTTGTGTGCAATTGACAAAGACTGGGAAGACTTTAAAGGCCCAATCCTAGCCAGTTACTGCCAATCTCCAGCATTGTACACTACAAAACCTCACTGAACCTTATTGGGCCTTAAAAAGCCCAATAACATAAGCCTAAACCTTATTGGGCCCAAACCCAAACCCAGTAGGCCCAATACAAGCCCACACACCCAATTGGGCCCAAACACAAAACCCAAGCCCAATAACCTTTTTAATAAAACATAAGGACCAATAAATTGTTATTTTTAAACTTCGTTTTATAAAGAAAAAGAGGCAAAAAGAATCAGGGACCCAAGATGCCAATTGTTAGAAAGTTATACTTTCTCTTTTAGTTATAAAACGCAGGGACCATTTTTGCAATTTGCCAAATCCTTTTATTCTTTTAGTTATAAAACAGCAGGGACCATTCACGTCACTTTCTAAACTTCATTATAACTGAAAAAGCTTAAAAAGGAATTGAAAAGAGAGAGAAACATGAGGGACTGTTTTTGCCTCTTCCCCATTCTTTTAAAACCCTGTACTGTAAACCCCTTACCCGCCAAAACTAAACAGCCCTTCCCATGGTTTTCTAGCTTACCCCACTATCCCAAGTACCTTCCCAGCTCACCCATACCCTTTCCCCACAAACCATTACCCCTATAACCCTTCCCACTTGGAATTCACACAACCCGAAGACCCCATCAATGGCTGAGATCATGAGAAGTGAAACGAAGGGTTAGGATTGCTCAGGATTGCATTGTACTCTCACAAGAAACACAAACCATGAGCCAAGAGAAGGCAAAGGACTTGTATAAAAGAGCCAAGACCAAGCCGAAGTCACATACACCATATTACACCCCTGTTTTTTCCTTTCTTTAGTGTAAAATTTAATTAAGTTTGTTTTAAGATTATTATAGTCAGTTGATTTAAAAGCTTTGTGTTGTAATATTTCTGTTCTTAATATAAAAAGTTAAGAGTTCTTGTGAAATTTCTATTGTCAAAATCTCAAGTATAAGTTAAGTTGTTTAATTCTCTTAAATAATGTTGTTTAAAGCCTTGTAATTAGCTGTTTTTAGTTTTCATAAGATTTAGTTTAAGTAATCTTACTCTCTTATATAATTCTGTCACTTAGTGCTTATAGCTACATAGAGTAACTAGCTAAATCTTTCTAATAAGCTAGTAATTTTAGAGGTCACTTAGCTTAAGTAGGTTCATTATAGTAAGTGTAGATAAAAGGTTTTAGGAGTTTAAGCTTTCAACTAGAATTTAAGTGCTACTTAGTTTAGGCAGTTTTACTTAAAGGAGTGTTTGGATTAGGCTTTCTTTGACTCTTAAAGTCAAAAGCACCTTGTAAAAACTCTTCATTCAGCTTAGTTTAGTCTTATTATAAGGTTTTACAAAGGTTTTAATAGTTAGATTATTAAATTCAATAGTTTAGAGTTTAAAAACTCATCTTTTACACCAGGGCAGCTTTTAGGTGAATGTTAGTTTCAATTTTTAAAGATTTATAGCTTAATAATTTTCTAGTATAGCAAAGATAGGAGTAGTAGTACCTAGTGAGTTGGTTTAGAGGGTTAGAACCACAAAATTTAGGCTGCATCTTTGTGCAATGCCAATTGCACCAGCATGTCAATTGCATCAGCAAACCACAACATATCAGCATGATTTTTGCCATTTTTCACTTTGAATTTTCTAATTTTCTTGAGAAGTTTTATAAAACCTTTTATCTAGGTTGATTTTAGTAAACTAGGTTAGCTTATCTTCAAAATCTCAGCTTATAAAGTTTGATAATAAGCTTTCTAGCTTATGTGAAAAAAGCTCTAAAACAGTTTCACTAGAACTAGCACTTTCTCATGTCAATTTTCTTTCTAATTTTGTTAACTCTAGGTTAAATTTAGTTTAGAATCCTTTAAAACACATCTTAGGCATTAATAAGCATCCTCTGTTTTTAAGTTTCATCAAGAAATAAGCTGGGAATAAGCCTAAATCCAAAACAGTCTCTAAACCCCTACTTTCTGTGACAGAAACTTACAGCTTATTTTCTAGCCTATTCTTTGGTCTAAAGTTGAAAGTGCCTTTATTAAAGTTGTTAGAAATAAGCTGTTCTATAACTTTGTAGTTTTAAGTTTTTGATAATTCTCAATTTTTAATAAGCCAAAAATAAGCAATAAGCTAGGGTCTGTTTAGTATTTTTCTCATAGTTAAGGGGTACCCGTTTTCTCTATAGTGTAAAATTTCCCTAGTTACCCCGCCTACCCTGTTCTTTCCTTTCTTACCAATTCTACCCTGTCTTTCTTAATAAATAAAATAGATTTAATATTTTAGTTTTTAGTTTAAATAATTAGGGTTTATAGTTTTAATTACATAAATTAGGGTTCAATTGAGTTATAAAATTTAGGGCTTTTGTTTCTATTAAATTTCTGCACTCTTTTAGCATATTAAAACCATTTTTCTATATTTTTCCAGTTAAATTTGTATTTTCTAGCAATTAAAATAGATTTTAGTTATTACTTTTTCTTATAAAAATCATAAAAAATAGAAAAATAGTTGAAAAATTAAAATTCTTTTTGCATTAATTTTCATTTTAAATCTAGTATTTTTGAAAAATAAAAGAAAAATTTTAGTGTTAATTTTTAGAAAAAGTTTATTTTTGTTAATTAATTAAATCTTAGAAAATTCATAAAAAATCCAAAAATTAATAAAAAAATATTTTTCTTTTTTATAAAATTTTCTTTTGTCATTTAGTGTCTAGGAAAAATATAAAATTTAGTGTAGGCTTAATTTTTCTTAAATTTCAGTCTTAGACCCGTTTTACCGGGTGCGTTTTACCGTTTCTTTTCGTTTAGCATTCAAACGACCTCCGTTTTTCTCCGTTTATTTCTAGTTTTCTTAATTTTTCAAGTTAATTCATTAAATTTTAAATACGAATTTTAATTTAATTTAGCATTTATTTTCTTAAATTTTTAGTATCTAGGTTTCCCGATACCTGATTTTGTTCCCCGTATTTAATCTAGATTTAATTTTAGGATTATCCCCTATACACTAATATTGTTTCCCGTAGTTTTTAAGATCCCCTATTTTTCTATTGATTCCCGTAAGATTAAATTAGACTTTTATTTCATTAATTTAGTTGTACTTATATCAGTGTTCATATCATATATTCCTCCATCAGTCATTATCTCTGATCAAACCAGGATAACTTACAATGCAAGCCAATTCGTTGGGACATACGAACCCGGGAATATCTTTCCGGAATCTTTTTTGGGGGGGGGGGGGGGGGGGGGGGGGTGGGGGGGGGGGGGGGGTTATGATTCTTATCTTGTGTATTTCATCCTTTTGTGGAATCTGACCTTTTGCCTTGGTCAAGGGCATTCGGTTAGGATCTGTATTAGGGTTGCTATACAAGTGTGTACTATATCACGAATCACCAATCAAGATAAAAACAAACCAAACATTAAACCTTCTTATTAACATGCTGATCTAAATGTATCAGTCCATAGTCATTGTAAAAATACACACAGTTTGATATATGAACGATTAAAATAAAGAAACCTCAATCGAACGCGTATTCGGTTGTGTGAAGATTACAAGAGTTTTACTATGATCTTGAGGATCATTTATGACCCTTCTTGCCTTCTATACGTTTGAGAATCGATCTGTGGTTTTAGGGTTTTTTCTTGCACACCTAAAACTGAGTTTAGGGATTGGTATTTACAGAGTCTAGAAATGGGGTCGATACGCCATATTGAATGCAGTCAATACGGCGTATAAGGAAATTCTTTAATGGTTATTAAATTTCTTTAACCATAGGTATTAAATGCTGATTTCCTTGATTCGGCCAAGGTTTAGGATTGATTGTATGTTTGACCACTTATTGAATGCCAGAATTAATTGTAGGATTATTGTTTGTTGACTGCATTAAATGCAGTATCTCTAACTGTTGACTGCATTTATCTGTGAAGTGTCGGCAAGGATACGCCGTATCTTTATGATGGATACGGCGTATTGAGGTAAAACCTGTTGGTTTTTCTTCGTTGACTAAAGTATTATATACGTCGTATTGCTGATGCGGATACGGTGTATTCTTCAAAGTCAAGGAATGGTCTTTTAGTTCATCAAGTCTTGGATACGACGTATGCTTCTAGAATGATAACGGCCGTAGTATGATGTCAGAATCAGTAGACTTTTTTGAACTCTTCGTTTATGATCCAAAATGCGTGCCTTTTATATAAACTTCACAATATGCTCCATAAATACTGCATATAACAAATATAAGCAATTAAGTACCAATTCTTTGCAATAATTATATAAAATGGGTACTTTATTTGTATAATTGATGCTATAAAATAGACGTTATTTGGTGTCATCACCTTCTTATATTCCCAAATATCTTTTTAGTGTGAGATGGTGCAAAATAAATTCTCTTATTATTTGGCAGCCCATCAAGTTGTTGATCCAAAAACACTTGTACAAACCCTCGGATACAACAAAAAATTTGCAGAAATTGTTTATAATTTGCTTATTTTAATTTGTAGAAGTAGATAATCAAATCAATTTTTGTTTCCAATTCAAATCATTGTCGGAACATCAAACGTGGTTTTAATTTCACAAATCGTTGAGGAATAACGACTCGGGAATCATACTTCTCGGTTAATATACGTATTATATTATATATTTGTGAAGAATTTTCTTTTTACCTTTGTCCTCAAGGGTAATTTGGTAATTTTCCATCATATTATATATATATTATTACGTGTGTTGATTTTCTACGAATCAATTTTTGGCTCCGTTGCCGTGGATTTGTGATTAAGATTCTCTCGTTTGAAGTTTGTTGATCGTGATTTGAAGACCCTTTCATTTTTGAAAGTTTTGTTTTTGTTTTAAAAAAAATTAAAAATAAAAAATAAAAAAATTATAAAATATAAAAAGTAAAAAATAATTTTCTTTTCTTTTAGTATAATTATCATAAAAAAGTTTTTTTTTTAAATTAAAAAAAAGAAATCAAAAATATAAAAAATTGTCCATAATAAAAAAAATAAAATAAACAAAGTTGGTAAAAGAACACCAACAAATAATACCTTCAATTGAGGTATTATCCATTATAAGTTCCCAATTCGAATCAAAGATTTAAAAACTTGCAATTTGTGTCATTTACGAAATACGGCTCACCTTAAAATAAAATTTTTTAAGAGTTTTACCAGTGAAGTAAATTTGATTATTTGGTTCAAGTTGTTTATCTCGTTATCCGTTAAAATAGTTTGTTAAAAAAATAAAAAATAAATAAAAAACAATAATTTTAGTTTAAATTTTCTTTTTCTATTTTGTGCATGCGCGCTCGTTCTTAAACCCGCAGCTGTAATCATCAGCAACAAGCCCCACCGGCTGTTGTAGAACCATTTAATTTAGAAGAACCATTTGATAATCCTCCCCAAGTTCTGATGGCCGATAACCGGACTATGGCGGAATTGCGCTCCAGCACCAAACCGAGGGAGTACGAGCATGCAATCGTAATTTCCGAAATCAATGCAATTTGAGTAAAGCATGGTTTGATCAATCTTGTTCAAAACAAGCAGTTTTTCGGACATGATAAAGAGGATCCACATGTTCACATCCGTTATTTCAACAAAATCACCCCAACGATGAGATTCCCTGACATCCCGAGCACATCAATTAAGCTTATGCTTTTTCCATTTTCTCTCGAAGGTTTAGCCCGGATTTGGCTAGAAAAAGAACCTCCTCGATCAATTTTGACATGGGATGATCTTGTTTCAAAATTCATTAATCAATTCTTTCCTCCTTCAAAAACGACAAATCTTCGAAACGAAATCACGAGATTTCAACAAAGATTTGACGAATCATTTTACGAGGCTTGAGATCGATTTAATGACCTTCTTCGAGAATGCCCACATCACGGATTTTCAGAACTACATCAACTAGATACGTTTTACAATGCTTTGAATGCTAATGATCAAGATTCGTTGAATTCTGCTGCGGGTGAAAATTTTTTAGATAAGATGCCTCGTGAATGCTTGAAAATTATCAAGAGTAAATCCAAGGTTCGTAATTCATAAAACAAGGCAGTCGTTGCTAAAGTGAGTTTGAATTCATCTACCCCCGAAATTTCACCCGATTTAGACTGCTCTTGACAACCGAAGTTTTTCTGACCTTAGAATAATGATGAAGACTATCTTATCACAAGCAGAAGCCCAACCCCGTGCCAGTAAAAGTGGTCGAGCACGATGCGTAACTTGTAGAGGTGCTCATTCTCATAGAAATTGTCCAGCCACCGATGGCAACATTTATCAAGACAACATTCAAGAGTACGTTTCACAAGCTGCTGCAACCAATTTTAATCAAGGAAACACCAATTCTAGACCTCCGGTGGTTGCAAATCAAATCCGACCTCCTGGTTTTCCTCCGATTCAAAATAATCAAAACCATTTCAATCAGAATCAAGGGAATAATTTCAACCAAAATCAAGGAACCAATTTCAATCAAAACCATAGAAATAACTTCTACCAAGGACAAGTTTACCAACCTCTGACTAGTCAACCATCGGTTTACCAAACTCAACCTTATCAAGCTTCCGCTCCGCAAATGCAAGGTGTTTCAAAGACCGATTTTGAGAATTATGTCAAGGCTAATGATGCAATATTAAAATTATCAAAAGCAAGGCCCAAGGTTAAACATAACCGAAATGACAAATTTAACGGAAATGCTTTCTAAGTTCGTAAATTCCAATACCGCTTCAACTTTGAGTTCAGGTTCTCTTCTAAGTAACACCGTTACTAACCCAAAGGAAGACTTGAAGGGTATTACTACCCGAAGCGGGGTTGCTTATCAAGGACCTAATGATTCCTACTTCTTCTCCTAAAGTAGTGGAACGTAGAACCAAGGTGACAATGGACACGATTTTTCATACTAATACAACAAATTAACTGAAGACTCCAACCACCTGGTTGTCCCAGTTAAAACCAAAAATCCAGTTTCTGAGCCAGTTTTTGATGCGCCCTTAGTGCCCGAAGCTAACGCCGAAACCGTCAATTCCTAATCTTACAAGCGAAATGATGAGACCACCGAGAAAATGCTAACGAAACAAAAAGAGAAATTCTAGTGAAATCTTTAAAGATATGAGTTTTTTCCGAAATTAGTTTCATGGATGCTTTGACTCTAAGCCCACAATTTGCTTCAAACTCTTAAAGCCTTAAAATCGAAATAAAGAAAGCTTAGGAGAAGGCTAGAACCCTCTTGGAACGAACATTGCTCGGACGGTCAGAACTTAACAATTTACCCGCAAAACTTTGGGGGTGACCCGGCAGATTTCCTTAATCAGTGTAAATTTACCCGGAATTGGATGAGTGCTTTAGAGCTTGCCGATCTTGGCGCAAGCATAAATCTCCATGCCATTTTCCGTGTGGAAAAGCTAACCTTCCAAACCTGACACTGACGGCATGAACACTAGAACTAGCGGACCGTTCGCTCTCCTGACCGACTTGTATTAATCTAAAGATGTCAACGGTAAAAGTTGGTAGTATTTCCAGTTTCCAGCCGACTTCGTGGAAGTAGAATTTGAACCAGACCCTCGAGTACCTCTAATTCACAAGGAGGTGTTTGCTTAAGACCAGTCAGCTTTGAATAGACCGTGTACGAAAGGTTGAATTAAACCCTTCGAGTATAGACAATGAGCCATGACTTACAATCTTGATCGAAACTATCGAGATACTCCGGTTAATTATAAATGATAAAAGACACGAACCGAACGACTTTGTTTTGAATTAGCATGTAGGAGTATTTCACAGGAAGTTCTAGGATTTTAGACGTGATGGGCGAGAGGAAAATACCACTCCCGGATATGAACCCGATATTTCAAATTCTTCTCCGACTCTCAGGAATCCTTTTTTCCGGGGATAGTGATTTTCACTCTAGAAGAAAGCTGGTGCTTTTCTTTGCTCTACGACGATCCCAACTTCACCGGAAGTTGATGAAATCCCTAATTATGACCCAGAGGGGGACATTCTTATTATCGAAAACTCCTTAATAGTGATTCTTCACCACCTCCGAACCAAGGAAATTATTTGCATGGAGAATCAAAGGAAACTTAAACAGTGTGAAGCTCAAAACCTGCAATCATCAATTGATGACCTCCCGAGTCGAACATAAGGACTTACTGGCCACATCTCGAATATGCATTTTTGGAAGACAACAACAAGTTACCGGTCATAATTGCCAAAGATTTGAGTGTCGATGAAAAGATCGCTCTCATAAAGGTTCTAAAATCCCGAAAGCGAGCCATCGCTTAGAAACTCTTCGACATAAAGGGTATTAACCCAAAATTTTGTTCTCATAAAATTCTAATGGAAGAGGACTACGAACAAGCGGTCCAACATCAGAGAAGGGTTAATCCAAAGATCCACAATGTCATTAAGAAAGAGGTTGAAAAACTTCTTGACGCTGGATTGATCTACCCAATCTCGGATAGTCCTTGGGTAAGCCCAATGCACTGTGTGCCAAAAAAAGGAGGGATGACCATAGTGACCAATGATGAAAATGAATTAGTACCAACTAGACTTGTAACGGGATGGAGAGTTTGTATTGATTATCGTAAGTTGAACGAAGCCACCCGGAAAGACCACTTCCCTTTGCCGTTTATAGATCAAATGCTCGAGAGACTCGCAGGAAATGAATACTATTGTTTCCATGATGGTTTCTCGGGTTACTTTCAAATACCAATCGATCCGAAAGATCAGGAGAAAACCACATTCACCCGCCCATACAGAACGTTTGCTTACCGCCGCATGCCTTTCGGCTTATGCAATGCACCAGGCACGTTCCAGAGGTGTATGATGGTTATCTTTCATGATATGATTGAAAAGACGATGGAAGTTTTCATGGATGACTTTTCAGTTTTCAGAAATTCTTTCTCTACGTGCCTTTCTAATTTAGAAAAGATGTTTAAATGGTGTGAAGACACTAATTTGGCTCTAAATTGGGAAGAAAGCCATTTTTTGGTGAAAGAAGGCATCGTTCTTGGACACAAAATTTCAAAGAAAGGAATAGAAGTCGACAAAGCCAAAATAAACATCATTGCTAAGTTACCTCACCCAACTACCGTCAAGGGTATTAGGAGTTTTCTCGGACATGCAGGTTTTTACCGTAGATTCATCAAGGACTTTTCAAAAATTTATCGACCCATGACTCATCTCCTTGAGAAAAACACTCTTTTCATTTTCTTCGAGGAATGCATTCAAGCTTTTCAGACCTTAAAGAAGAAATTAACCGAAGCTCCAATTCTGATCGCCCCCGACTGGGACCAGCCCTTTGAGCTTATGTGCGATGCAAGCGACTATGCTATAGGTGCGGTTCTGAGGTAACGAATTGAGAAACACTTTAGGCCTATACATTATGCAAGCAAAACAATGTCCGAGGCGGAATCGAACTACACCACAACGGAAAAGGAAATGTTAGTTGTGGTGTACGCTTTCAAAAAATTCTGATTGTACCTCATCATGAATAAAATCATAGTGTATACGGATCATTCCGCCCTTGACGCCAAGGCGCGATTGCTCCGGTGGGTTCTCCTCCTTCAAGAATTCGATTTTAAAGTAATTGATACGAAGGGAGCCGAGAACTACGCGGCTGATCATCTTTCCTGATTAGAAAACCCGTATGAAAATGTTCTCGATTCAAAGGAAATAAACAAAAATTTTCCTCTCGAAACACTTAATATGGTGACTTCTCGTGGTAACCCAAGTACCCCGTGGTTTGCCGATTATGCAAATTACCACGCGGAATTTCATTGTCAAAGGAATGTCAACTCAGCAGAAAAACAAAATTTTCAAAGATTTCAAACACTAATTTTAGGATGACCCTTTTCTATTCAAAACCTGTGCGGATCAAGTGATCTGACGATGTGTTTCAGGCCAAGAAGCTGTCGACATCTTCACAGCTTGCCATAGTGGGCCCATCGGAGGACAATACGGTGCCAACTACACCGCCAAAAAGGTTTTTGATTCAGGATTTTATTGGCCCACTATCTACAAAGATGCCCATTAGTTAGTCAAAAACTATGACTCATGCCAGCGTCAAGGAAAAATTTCACAGCTTGATGAGATGCCACAAAATTCCATCCACGTGTGTGAAATCTTTGATGTCTGGGGCATAGACTTCATGGGACCATTTTTGTCATCTAGAGGAAATAAATACATACTCGTAGCCGTTGATTACTTATCCAAATGGGTTGAAGCCAATGCGCTCCCCACTAACGATGCTAGAATTGTAGTTAAGTTTTTGAAATCTCTTTTTGCCCGATTCAGTACACTAAGAGTTATTATAAGCGATCGTGGGACCCATTTCTGTAATGACATACGTCTTAGCTACCCGCTTATATCACCCTCAAACGAGGGTCAAGAGGAGTGTCAAATCGGGTTTGGAAAACGTATTAGGGCTAAAAGGACGGTTGGAGAAAACCGTGCCTCATGGTCAAACAAATTAGACGATGCTTTGTGGGCATTTTGTACTGCTTTTAAGACACCAACTGGTTGTACGCCTTACAAGCTTGTTTACGGAAAATATTGCCATTTACCAATCGAGTTAGAGCATAAAGCATATTGGGCTTTGAAACATGCTAACTTCGATCTTAAAACCGCGGGTGATCATCGGAAGCTTCAACTGAATGAACTTAATGAGCTTCGTGATCAAGCTTACGAGAATTCTTTGATTTATAAAAAGAGGACGAAGAAGCTTCAGGACTCGAAGATTAAAAACTGCATTTTCAATGTTGATGATCGAGTTTTGCTCTTCAGCTCTCGTCTAAAGATATTCTCAGGAAAGCTTAAAACTCGTTGTCAGGACTTCACCTTACACCAAACTTTCCATACGGAACCATTGAGTTATCTCAACCTGATGGTCCAAACTTTAAGGTGAATGGTCATCGTGTGAAGCATTACTTCAGAGGGGACTTACCAACCATGGTTGTCCCAGATCTCCAAACTTTCCCTAAGGACGAATGAATTCAGGGATCGAGTCAAGCTATGTGACTCGGTTACAAAAAACAAAGCGCTTCGTGGGAGGGCACCTCATGCTTTTTTCCATTTTATTTTTCTTTTTCTAGCTTCTAAGTGTGGTGAGGTGCTTGTACTAGTACCGTGCTTTGTGATGTTGTTTGTACTTGTGGATGTTGCATGACAACCTAACATTTTCTGAAGACTCATCGTGTTCGGTGGTTTGTCCCGTCCACTCGAGCTTTCCTACCTTTGCTTGCCATTATTTGGGGATATCCGAATCCTAAAGATTAATATCCGACTAACATGTATCTATAGCACACTTAATAAACGGCTAAAGGTTTTTATATACTTTTCTTCATGGTGAGTATACTATTCGACCTTTTTGAGTTCTAGTATGGGTTTTTAAGTCTTAGGCTAGGAAACATTGAGGACAATGTTTGATTTTAGTATGGGTAGTATTCTCGATATGTCTTGCCTACTTTTACCCGTTGTTCTCACGTTCCCCGTTTTCCCACCAAAAATTTTGAAAAAATATGAAAAAATTTTTTAAAAAAAATCAAAAATAAAATAAGTGTTTTGTCACAATTTTGACTTTCCTGCTGGGTATAAGAGTAAATTTTGACCTAATCGAGTGTATTGAGCTCTAGCTTGTTCCTTAACCTTTAAGGCTAAGCGTTCGCAATTTTTACGAAGAACGAAAAATGATAGAGTTAAGTATGAGTAGGATGTTAAACAAGGATTATTTGGAAATCTTAAGAGCTTATGTATGTAACTTGTTGCTTTTTCTCTCATAAGCTCTTAACCAGATTAATATACGTACTGTTTTTGGAGATTAAACTTAAATTAACAATTTTTATGTTATATATAGCAAAAAATTTAGTCTTAGTTCAAATTTATACTTGAATTTTTCAAAAAGAAGTCTTATATATATAAAAAAAATAAAAAAGTATATATGATGATAAAGAAAATAAAAAAATAAAATAATAAGAACTGTAGGTTGATAAAAGTTTACTGCCTCTTGTCGGCCCATAACCGATGTGATAGTCTTCTAAAGAAAGCCCATAGTAAGAATAAAGATCCGAGACTGATAAAAGTTTGCTGCAGTCTTGTCCGGTTCTCACAAAACCGATGTTCATAGCCTTCTAAAAAGGTTATAGGGTTACATTGCATAAATATCTAATTAATTAAGTGTGAATTAATAAATAGATTTCTTTTTGTTAAGTTCAAATATGCTTTTGCACTTTGACTATTCTATTTTATAAGCTATGAATATCCGGGAAACCTAAGAGTTTTTGAAACCCTAAGGTCTGTGAGTCGCGATACTAGTCTCTAGTGGTGGTTAAAAGCCCAGGTCACTTAGCCGCAAGGTTGGGATGTGCCGAGACGAAAGTCGCTACATGGGATGATCTCGCCTTTAAACTCATTATTCTAAGGTAGAATGTAAAGCATAGTATGTTGCAAAAAGTTGATGCATGGTTGAAATTCAAGATAGCACAGTCACTTAAGATATAATAAATGTCGGGAGTAAAAAGTTCACAAGTTGCAAATATAAGTAGTGTTAGCATTCTTATTGATATTTAGCTGTGATTTTGTTTTAAACTTGGTTTGGATAAGTGAAAAGTCGGGGACGATGAATTTATCCTTTTTGGGGCATTCTCGGATCGAAATGCATCTTATTCTATGATCCCTAACAATTATGGAAATAACAAAAGTCAAAATAGTCTCAGTTATATTATTAAAAAAATAATAATAAAAAAAAATCTTTTACAAAAAAGTTTTAGAAAAATGGGAAGATAGGGTGTTTTTAAACTTGTGATTTCTTAATTTCCCCCACGAAAGACTTTGCTACTTTTCAAAGGATTAGTTTGGGGAGGTTTTGAGGTATTTGGTTTTTGAGCATATAATATTGCGTGAGGACACAACAATTGTTTAGTTTGGGGAATTTTGATATGTGTGAAAACACATATCTGTTTTATATCAAAATCAACCCTAAAACAATGATAAATGTGCAAATTATGCTTGTATATTGCTTTTTTTTGTCATTTGTGCATTGTAGGTACGGATATTACAAATATCACAAGAAAAGACCAAAAACCGGACAAAAACGAACACAAGACGGACTGAGTACGCAAAAGCCGAATCCAGACAGCAAAAGTCAACAAAGTCAACCATTGGTCAACTCATAAAAAGACAAAACCAAAGAAAATACCAAAATACCCTTCCATGTTAAACCATTAACAAAATAAATCCTTAAAACCCTAACACCGTTAGTCTTTTATCACTTAAGGACTAACGGTCGTTAGTCCTTTGTTAATGAACCAACAAAATAAACCATTAACCCTTTTAAAACCAAACCCGGCCCAAAATTCCCGCCAAGCCCAAAACTACTATTCATCCATCTTCCCCACACCATCTCCCCTGCACCCTCATTCGTACTATATCTTTCCCCATCCACTCACCTGTCAACATCACCTAGCCACGCTGGCGATCCTCTCTTTCACATCTCATGATCCAACGGTAGAGATTAAAAGGAAGAAGGAAGTTAATCAAAGGGACGGCTGAGATAAAGCTTGGGATATACTCTTGATTCCTCTCACGCAAGTAACACACTCAAGGGACGCTCCTCTCATCTCTCGGCTATAAATAGAAGCCTCTCATCAACAGAGAAATGGATCGAGGAGTAGTGTAATTTTAGCTTTAGCTTATTTACTGTTTTAATCAACTTATTGTAATCAACTTGTGTAATCTTCTTTTCAATGTAATGTAATCTCTTTTATATTAATGAAATTCAGTTTTAAAAGTTTAATTCGTGTTCTAAATTTCAACTATTTTTGTTACTGTTTCAACTAAATAAGCTCTTAATAAGCTCAATTTTCTTAATAAACTAACCTCTTACTCAGATAAGCTTAACTGAGCTTTTGGACTGTTAAACTCACTCTCAAATTTCCATAGTTTTTTATTAATGGATGATAAGCCAAACATGGATAGGCTTGTGGACTTACTGGCTTATTCCTAATAAGCCAGAGCTTGTAGAATAAGCTCATTTGAGCATTCCAGTCCTTGTTTAAACAAAGGACAATTGTACTCTTACTCTTTTTAATTTTATGCTCAATTACTATTTTACTGCTTATTTGCTTAATTCTGCTCGCTTGTGATTGTTAGAAATAGCTTATCTGTGCTTATTATACTTAGTTGATGGTTATTTAGTTAAATTTTAGCTTAAAACTCATTTTTAGTTGCTTTTCTTCATAAACTATTAAAAACCAAAAAAAAAATAGCATAGCTTATTTCATTGCTTATTAGTACTTAATTTCTGTTGATCAACTGCTTATTTTAACTAAATATGTTAGTTTATCAATCTATTTTTGCTTTTTTATAGCTTATTAGGTTCTGATTTAGTTTTTAAGTTGCAATTCAAAAATTAAAGGGGTGTTTGGCATTAGACTGTTTTTAGCTTAAAATAAGCTCAAATAAACTCAAATTTGGTAGTTAGTTTAGTTTCAGCCTATAATAGCTTAATTAAGTCTTAGTTTTTCATTTCTCAGCTTAAATCAATGAAAGCAACTTATTTTCTCTTTTTATCGATGTTTTAAAAAAAAAGTAGTTAAACTGTAACAGCCCTTTTCAAATAGCTTTTTCTAGGGCTTAATAAGCTTCAAAATGATTTTAATAAGCTGTTATAAGTAGTATCCTAGGTTTAGTTTTTAGGATTAGGCAAAGTTTTTTTTAGCATAAGGTCAGTTTTGAGGGTTAAAATTAAGCTTAAAGTAGCTTTTGTAGGGGCTCACTGACTCAGCATATCTGAGTCAGTTCTCGTTAAGCTATTGAGCAATAATCACTTTTGCTCTCCATATTCACTTCCTGTTTAGCTTTAAGTGTTTGCTGTTAGTTATTTAGTTTTTTTAAGTTTTAAGATTGCTTATTAGAGCTTAAGTCCAGCCTAACAGTTAGTTTTTTTTACGTTTTTTCTTTAATAGATTAAGTTGCTTTCAAATTTAGCTGTTTCCAGCTTATTCTTTGAGTTTTAGAAAAAAGTGCTTTTGTTAAAGTTGATAAGCTTAAGCTTATCAGCATCTTTGTTCTTTAAGTTTAAAAAAAAAGGGGAACCAGGGAAGCCCAGGTGAGCAAGGCTCGAACCCGGGACCTCTACCCAGTTCAACCCTTTTAACATACACTCTACCACTGCGCCCTTGGGTCTTATTCGTTATACATTTACACCAGATATTCTTGTATAACACATTTAACCCCAATAATCCTAATAAGCCGTTATAGCTTAGTTCGTGGCTATCTATAAGCAGAGTTTAGTCAGCTTATTTTTTTAGGATCTAATTAGTTCAAGCTATTTTCTGTAATTTTTCTAGAATTTTTATAGTTCGTTTAGTATTTTTAAACATTTATTTTCATTAAAAACTTTAAAAAAATCATAAAAATAGAAAAATAATCAAAAAAATATAAATCTTTTTTAGAAAAAATTATTTTATCATAAAGTTAATAGGAAAATTAGTTTTACTTTCGTAGGTTCTAATTTGCAAAATTTTGTTTTTTAAAGAACGAGATTCGTACCCGTTCTCGTTTTTCGTGTTTTAACGCTCATTTCAACTCCGTTTTTGTTCTAGTTTTCTTTAAACTTACTTTTTAGTCAAATATAGTCCATTTAAAAAGGAAAATTTTAAATTGGGTTTATTTTTAGAAATTTAGGGTTTTTGACCTCTGTTTAGGGGTCCCGTTTTGCGTTTTAGTTAAAGAATTTGTTCCCGTTATTAGTTTTCGTGCTTAGCTTGTTTAATTTGTTTATTTTAATCTTAAACGTAGATATCAACATCAAATCTTTGACTTCAAATTCATTTCAATTGTCCGACAACAATCAAACGTGTTTAATTTCACAATCGTTGGGGATAACGACCCGGAATCTACTTTCCCGGTTTATATACGTATTATATTATATATATTTGTGAAGATTTATCCTTTAACCTTTGTTCCTCAAGGGTATTTTTGTATATTTTCCATCTAAATATATTTTATAAATACGTAGATAAAGACTTTCTAAGCGAATCATTTTTGGTCGCTGCTTGCCTAAGGGGATTTGTGATTAAGATTCTCTTTTTTTTTGAACGGCGATTTATTAAAACACTAGTAAGGAGTTAGATCAAAAAAGAACAATATAAGAGTTCTAAGCACTCGTCCCACTTGAACCGAACGCTTTACAACTGAAATACACCAATCAAAAATACTAGAAACTAAATTAACAAATATCACGCCTTTTCAGGATTTTCTTATCAATACAGAAGCTTGTTGCGAAAAGTTCCAATTACCAACCACAAACCATAGTATACACCCTCAAGAACGCCTTTGAGTTTGGATTGAATCCGAATAGAAACCAACCAAACTCGCCATTCCTCTTCCATTTTGTTTGAATCCTGTAAGATTCTCTTGTTTGAAGTTTGTTGATCGTGATTTGAAGACCCTTTCATTTTTGAAAGTTTTGTTAAAAAAAATTATAAAATATAAAAGTAAAAAATATTTTTCTTTTCTTTTAGTATAATTATCATATAAAAAAAATAAAAAAAATAAAAAATTGTCCATAAAAAAAATAAAATAAATAAAGTTGATAAAGAACACCAACAAATAATCCTTTCAATTGAGGTGTTATCCATTAGTAAGTTCCCAACTCGAATCAAAGATTTAAAAACCTAATCATATTGTGTCATTTAGAAATAAACGCTCACCTTAAAAGTAAAAATTTTAAGAGCTACCGTGAAGTAAATTTGATTATTTGGTTTAAGTTGTCTATCTCGTTATCCGTTAGCAAGTGTTCTGACTGTGGCAGTTTGCTAGAACTGTTTGACTAGGGAGTCATAGATAGTAGAATTATGAGTTAAGGCGTACCTAAGAGTTGTACCTTTAAGAAAATCCACTACTTCAGTAAAACCAACACTTTCATTAGGTTTCTTCAGGAAAGCGACCATGTTAACTTGTCTTCATCTAAGTACTTTAGGTTGGCCATATGGACGCGTTGATGAACAGAAATCATAAGAATGTAAATTCTAATCATGGGTTTGATTCGAGTGAATTACTAAGTGCTGGTAGAGAGAGGAATTGAGTTTTTATCGAATGAATACGCAAGGTATTACTTATGATTGGACCGTGTGTAAAAGAAGTTTCTTTAGAGTAAAGAAAGATATTTTAGTGAAGAAAGTGCAGTAATTATCCAAATAGAAAACCTCTGTTAGAAGTACGCGCCGTAAAAATCTCTAACGGTAATATATAAAATAAGAAAAGTCAATTTTCCCTCACCAGCACCAACGGTCATCTACCAGTATTAAAATTAGTCTACCAGTACTAATATAGTCTACCAGAATTAACATATAACTACTCAGCATTAACTTATAGACTAACCAGAATTATCTTTAAGTTAACAAAATTAACAAGTAGTCCAGCCAGAATTAACCTGTAACTTACATAAATTAACTCGTAATAATAAAACTTACATACCATATATGAGTAGAATTTGCCAGCACTGTATCTATCCATCCTCGAATCCATGCTTATCCTGAAAAGTTAGTGCAAAAACAAGAAAAATGCTACAAGATACCATGAACTTGTACTAACTAAATCCGAACTACCAGCATTAATATCCTAGCAGTATTAATGTAAACTAGAAGTAGTTACTAGTCTTTACAAACTGTACAATTTAACCTCCCCTCAAATGTAACTATAGATTTAACATTCCAATGCTGACCACTAAAAAGTTAAACCTGGTAACTTCAAATCCTTTGGTGAGAAGGTCTACAACATTTGAGTCAGTGTGAATCTTGAGAACATCTATAAATATCTTCTCATAACAATCCCTTATGAAGTGATGTCGAATCTCAATGTGCTTGGTTCTTAAGTGGTAAACTGAATTCTTGACAACACATATGGGCCTCATTGTCAAAATGGATTTTGTGTTCATGAAGTTACCCAGCCATAATCCATCATTTGGTTTTTGTATCCAAAGTACTTGCCCACATCAATTAGCAGCTGCAACAAATATTCTGCCATCAGTATAAGAAATTTGCCACAATTGTCCTCTTTTTGGTCACTGCCAAGATATGAGTCTTCTACCAAGAAATTGACATCCACCAGTTGTTGATTTCCTGTTAAGGCTGGCTCTTGCATAATCACTATCTGAGAAAGCTTCTAGTTCAAAAGGGGAATCCCAGGGATACCATAACCCTAGTTTGGGTTGATGTTTAAGATATCTAAATATCCTCTTTACAGCATTAATGGAACTTTGGAGTGACTGAAACCTGCACATCGCCACAGACACGAAACATGATGTCTGGTCTTGATGCAGTCAAATACATCAGGGAACCAATCATTGATCAATATTCATGCGACATCAACCTCTACAACCATGTTCATCTTTAACCAAGGGTTTATTTACCTCAATAGGAGTAGTAACGTTTTGATGGAGCAAAAAATCAAACTTTCTGAGAATGTCAGCTACATACTTTCTTGACAATGAAATTCCATCAGGTTGTTTGCTATCACATGTAAGTCCCAAAAAGAATTAAAGCTCTCCCATGGAACTCATTTTGGAATCTTATTGTGCATAACCTTCTTCAATTCAGTGACAACATCAGACTTCTTAGTAGAGCCAAATATGAATGTACATCCCACATAAACTTGGACCAACATAATTCGCTCTTATTCTTCTTGAAAAACAAGGTTTTGTCTATGTAACCTCTTCAAAACCATTCTCCAACAGTAAAGAAGAGTGTGTCTCATACCAAGCTCTAGGCGCTTGAGTGAAGACCAAAAAGAGCTTTGATCACCTTATTGACTTTGTTTGGATGAAGCAAGGATCCAATAATACCTAGAGGTTGATGATCATACCCCTATCTCTTCAAATAGCCATAAAGAAAATGACTATTAACATTCATTTGGTAGACAATAAATCCCATGTATGATGCAAAGGCTAAAAATAACCTAATTGCCTCAATTCTGGCAACAGGTGCAAAAACCTCATCATATATATCTAGGATGAACAATAACAATGATTGATAACACGCAACGAAATAATAAAGAACACAATCAAAGTTATCACAAGGTTTTCTTTATTGAACGTTTCCCTATTACCCTAACTATAATTTGGGGCTACACAAACTAACTATGGTGTACTATTCGACTCTCATCAGTCAACTTGCTATCTAACTATCTAGACTCTCATTGGGAGAGCTCTAGTTTTCTATGGATGGATATTTCTAAATGCCTGGACCTCCTTTCATAGCATAAGGAGTCCTAGGCTTACAAGGAAACTAATTAATATATTTAATGAGAGAATTCAATTTAATTATCTTCTCATTAATATCATTCTTATCTTAAATTTGACCAAAATCTTTATTTCTCTACATCTTGTAGAACTTCAAGATGACAATTTTGGTCCTTCTTTGTTCCATCTTGTTTCATTTCTTTTATTCCATTTGTCCTCATCAATCAAGAATCCAAACAAGCTTTCCCCTATTTTGATGATGACAAAACAAACAAAGTCGTTACGAACTTCTCATAAAGCCAAAGCTTCCCAAAGTTGAATGTATTTATTAGTTTTGACAAGTCTTCGTTACACCATTGTAAGCACGAACAAGTTATCTTTAAAGTTGATGTCCTGTCATAAACACGAATTTAAGATATGATAAGACACGCACCTGTGAAACTCAACTACAACATCAAGTAAGCAATATTCAATTGTCTTTGTAATCACATCTTCAATAAATCTGAAACGAGCCATAAAATCAATAATAATAAACTGTTACAGTTCCATCCGAGATCCAAACAAGTTCCAAAAACATGTACTGTCCGATATCGTACAAAACTAGCAGTGCAAACTGCTTTTCTCGGACAACATTAGCAGTATAAACATATTCGAGCAGCACTAATTAAACGAACAGTATTAACATAGCTCGAACCTTCAGACAACATTAACTGAAAAGGCAGTACTAACTCCGTATACGAATAGTATTAACTATCATCCCTAACAGTATTAATATCAACAGGCATCACCAATCCTTTTCTTGTATGCACGTGTAATGGCAGTATTAAAATCTTTTCTCGGATTTAACTAACAGTACAAACTTCGAACAGTACAAACTTCGAACAGTACAAACATTCTTCACTTGGCAGTACAAACTAATCACATTCCAAAATCCTCCAAGTAAGACCAGTTTAACATCACAAGCTTTGAACAATATTAATGAACTTTGAGCTCAAATAATTCCTTATAATCCCAAACTGCTTTCCACGCAACGAGACAGTATTAAATCTTTCTCAGACGAAGCGAGCAGTACAAATATTCAAAGTGGGCAGCACTAATACTCGAACAAACAGTATTAACATCAAAGCCAAACAATAGTAACAATATAAAGCCCAAACTGTTTATAGCAGCACAAAATTTTCTTTGTAAGGCAGCACTATGCACGAACAGTACCATCTTTTTGCCAACATAAAACTTCTCGTGTCTTGAGGCCCACGAACATATATACCAAAAAGTTTTAACTTTTAAACACTATATATGAGTTGGCAGTACTAACCTCAAAGAGCAGTAATAAAATTCCATGTGCACGAATAGTTTAAACTTTATTGTGCGAACAGTACTTATAGTAGTAGCATCACAAACCTTTTCTTTTAAGCATGAACATCTACTTTGAATCCATGAGACCAAACAGTACTTATGCACTCCCATTCAACAGATGTACGTATGTATTATAGGCATCATATTCATGAACCTTTATGAAGACAGTACTAATACACATGAGATCGGGCAGTACTAAGTACATGACAGCAGTATTAACCATACTTTTGCTCAAACAGTATTAAACAAATACATGTGCTGTCATATCTTCTATTTTTATAGAAGATCTCTTTGTCTACGTTCACAATAGCAGCTATATAATCACGTCTATCAACTTCTTTTTATTGAACAATACCAGCAACATATACATGGAATACGAGCCCAACTAGCAGCAGTATTAATCATAAACATCATATAAATATATAACCCTATAACTTAGGGTTTTTAGAACTTATCTCATCACAAGCTACTATTTAACTGACCTTTTGCATAAGGGTTTCTTCAATGATCATAACATCATCATGATTGCTTCTCCATCCAAGAATATTGCAGCTACTAATCATGAAACCCTGTTGTACCTTCCTGTTTACAACCCATGAACACGAAACCCTTGTTTGTTGCATAACCCGCTGGTCAATTGACTTTATAAAACCCTTGCGTCAAACCATTAACATACCACAAACATAAACATCATCACAACAACAAACATACAATAGCCTTGACGCCTTCTGTTTTTATTATATTAGGGTTCCATTCAAAACCCTAGTTTCACCGATTTCGCCAAACACCGAAAAACAGAAAATACATACGAATGAAAACCTTGAATAATCCTAGATATCAAGAGCAACCTGCTCTGATACCAATTGATAAGATCGTTTATAGCTCAAGATTGATTAGATCTTATATATCTAGGATGAACAATAACAATAATTGATAACACACATCGGAATAATAAAAAACACAATCAAAGTTATCATAAGGTTTTCTTTATTGAACGTTTCCCTATTACCCCAACTATAATTTAGGGCTACACCAACTAACTATGGTGTACTATTCGACTCTCATCAGTCGACTTGCTATCTAACTATCTAGACTCTCATTGGGAGAGCTCTAGTTTTCTATGGATGGATATCTAAATGCCTGGACCTCCTTTTATAGCATAAGGAGTCCTAGGCTTACAAGGAAACTAATTAATATATTAATGAGAGAATCAATTAATTATCTTCTCATTAATATTCATTCTTATCTTATTTTGACCAAATCTTTATTTTCTTCTACATCTTGTAGAACTTCATGATGACAATTTTGGTCCTTCTTGTTTCCATCTTGTTTCATTCTTTTATTCACTTTGTCTCATCAAATCAAGAGTCCCAACAATCTTCCCCAATTTGATGATGACAAAACAAACAAAGTCTCGTACGAACTTCATCATAAAGCCAAAGCTTCCCCTGAAGTTGAGATGTAATCATCTCCCTGAATAAAACAAAATCTTCAATGCTTCCCCTTGACTTAAGATAAGAATTAGAATCCTTGATTATGTCACAACACATAAATAAGCTGCAAAACATATATCTTGTAGTCTTCTTCCCCTTTTTGTAATCATCCAATAGGGGTCTTCTTGTAGATATACAACTTGTAAACACTTCCCCTCAAGTGGTGCATGTAGATGGTTAAACATTTAATTAATAAGCTTCCCTTGAAACCAATATGTTTACCATCTCTTGAATCTCAAACTCTGTAGGCTCCATGTAATGATTACTGATGAAGAAAACTAAGTATAACGAATTTGATGAAGAAGTTGATTCTCCCAAACTTGTGTTTTATGTCTTGCACTATCCACGTGATGTAGAACTTATAAATAAATCTGTGCAATATAAGTAGACCGCAACCTCTTGACAAAATCCTCATCTTCTATGAGACACATACTAAGTGATAGCAAATGTGAGCATTGAGCACCATAAGAAAAATCACACACTTTTGCTAGATTTTGACAAGTCTTTGTCACATCATTGTAAGCACGAACAAGTTATCTCTAAAGTGTAACACCCACTTTAAGATATGATAAGAACACGCACCTGTGAAACTCAACTACAACATCAAATAAGCAATAATCATCTGTCTTCGTAATCACTTCTTCTAATAATCTCCAAAACGAGCCATAAAATCAATAATAATAAACTGATTTATCAGACAACTTTGGCAGTATTAAAGCTAGTAGTACAAACTGAGGAAGTCTTGATATATCTTGAACTTCCATTAGCTTTAAACACTCTATAATAGTCATGAGGTACTCCATATCTATCAGTATGATAAAATGCAGATTCCCAGTTAACAATTGGATACCCCGTGCCCAAAACTTCATAATCAATCTCTTCTTCTTCATTAGGAACTATCTTTAGAGAAGCTCTTAGTTGTTCCTCTTCTTCAAGATCAGAATCAGTCTTTTGCCTTTTAGATTTCTTTGTAGCTTTCATCTTCAGTCTCCTACCTGATCTTTTTCTTGATGTTCTCTTCATGTCGTTCCTGCTTAACTTCAACCTTAGTGCTTTCAGTTTCTTCAGGAACCTCTTCCTCATCCATACCAGCTGCTTTCTTGTTCATCTTATCAATCATCTTTTCATCTCTCTCAGACCCAATAGGCACAAAATATGCATCTCTTTCTTGTTCCTTGATGTATAGGTCCTGAATCTCTTCAAATGTCTTTTTATTCAACTGATTATGTTTATATTTACCTGTATGCTTAAGATAAGTCATCATTAGACTTCTTAGTTGTGTTCTTGTTGGAGGTTTCTTTCTAACAGCAGCAGCTCTTTCTTTAGCAAGTAACTTCTTCCTCATTTCAAAGAATTCTACTAATAGCTTTGACCTTTCTTCTATTGTGTACATCTCTCTCTCTTCCATTTGTAGTCTAGCAGCTAACTCTTCACTAGCATCCATCTTAGCTTGAACTTCATCATATAAACTTGCAATGTAGTCTACAGATGCTTGATCCTGTCTCTGTCTTTCCTCTCTTTCCCTTTCCATCTCTGCTAGCTCCTTTTCATGTAGCAGTCTTGCTATTTCAGCATCTTTAGCAATCTGAGCTGCATCCAGATCACTTCTCTTGACTTTCTTTACTGGTGACTCCTTCAAGACCCCTTTACCTTTGTCTTTAGGATCTATTGTTAGAAGTGGCTTCAATGTGAGAATAGATCTTAGTAGGACTTACAGTGAGAGCATGATGAATCGAACTGGAAGCAAGAAAGTCCACTATCTCATGAAAATCGGAGTTTCCCTCTATCTTCTCTAAGCACGCGACCATATTATGTTGATCGACAAACTCCAAATTCGCCATAGAAACTTGTAATAGAAGGATTAAGATGTGGGATATGATCGATTAGGAGAGTATGAGTGATTGGAAAACGAAATTGAGATTTTATAGAGATTTGCTTTAGGGTTTGAGATGACCAACTGAATAAACTTTAGTCTTTATCTTAAAGAAAGAGTATTATAGAAGAAAAGATCAAAAAATTCCAAGTTATAGACCCCTATAAGCAAGTTGTTGGCGGAAATATCTCAACGGTTATATTTAATTAAGGAAAATCTGTTATGCTCTCTAACAGTAGTAACGGTAACAAACAGCACAAACTTTTCCTTGGCAGCACCAAATTTGCCTGGCAGCACCAAATTTGCCTGACAGCATCAAATTTGCCTGACAGCACCAAATTTGCCTGACATCACCAAATTTGCCTCGCAGCACCAAATTTGTTAGCTACCATTTATAGCCTCCAATACCAATCTAAGGAACATATTTTTACCCAATCCAAACATCATTTCCATCGTTAAATGCTTTTTGTAACATTCCGTATTTAAGGTCATTATTTACTCCGAGCTTTACTTCTAATTTCATTTTTAAGCGAGTTATTAATTTTACGTTTACCCAATTTAGTAAGAAATTCTCGTTCTTAGCTTTGCGTAAGCCGTAATTTGAAATTTATTCCGTCTTCGCATCGTAAGTGATTTAATATTCTCATAATATCCCTTGACGATTATAATTTTCATCATTTACATTTTCCGTTGTGTTTCGCATTTACGTAAATTCTTGCTAAAACTCGCGTTTTTACCTAAAACCTTACCTTTAATAAATTAAATCTTACACAACATGATATTTGCTTAATTGTATACTAATTTACCCGGGATTTTGCCTAATAAAAGCCAAAATAATGCCAAAAGAATAGAAAATG
>BQNB010039107.1:0-48286 GCA_026074375.1 Tanacetum coccineum | reverse complement strand
GCGCACAATTTTATTTGTGCGGCGCACTTCTCTTGTAGTTACTCCAAAATCATAATGATTGCAATAAAGAGGCAACCCTTGATTTGCTCCTTTCCTACAACTAAAGCACCATGTTTAGCTATAAAAAAGGCATGAATTGGAGGAGCTAATCTTCCCATTCTTCACATAATCATCTCTCAAATCATTTTAGAGTTCTTAGGGAATTTTCTAGCAAGTTAGGAAGAAGTTCTTGGAAAATTGTGGAAGTATTCTTTGAATTTTCATAGTTTCTAGGTTACAATCATACCGAAGGACGAAATTCAGGCCAAAGGTGATGGAGAAGAAATGTTACTAGTTGAAATTATGGTTAACTAGTGTTTGGATCAAGAAAGTTCTTGTAATAAAGCATACCATTTGCTTGTGGAATCGGTATATACACGTTATCCTTATTAAATATAATGTTTTCTGAATATATGATGCTTATTATGTGTTTAATTGCTATGAATATGGAGTAGTAATTTATATTTATTTAGGCTAATATGGATGATGATATGAACAAGCCCTAGTGTTTACTTATGAATATGATGATGATGAATTCGATGTTTAATTACCCGGATACTTGTTTGATGTTTAATTATTCATACTTAGTGGATATAGGTCGAAAGACTCCACCAATATGTTTATATTTCGCAGAATTGATTAGTAAAATGTTTATCAAACCGGATATGAAAATATTTAACACTTAGTCATATGTCTAACGAACTATATTAATGGATTTTATCATCATCACTTTTATACCTGAATCAATCTTAATGCATTTTATATATTAAAGATTAAAGGCCGAAAGGATTCTTTAATATATTAAATAGATAATTGTTTGAATGACTAACCATCGATTCTTCCTTTTATACTTAAATTCATGCCTGCTTGATTATATACTTGTTCATCATCATTGTTCTTAGTCCAAATAAATATCATTTTAAATATTGAATTTCACCCTTATCTTTAGACCGTGACAGTCTATAAGATAATTTTCCGTAAAACCTCCCGACTTTACTTAGAATCACCAATCTTGTGGAACGACCTGATCTTACCTAAAAATTATACTACATACGTGGGTTATACTTTTACCTGTGTGTTTCCATCTAATAAATCGGAATTTTTGGTAATTATAAATTTAAAGCTTTTGAAACACATCAGTTGATGGGTATCTTGATGATATAGCAGTGGTGAGAAACATCATAGCTTTGCTAAGACTAGCTATTGGATCATCCGTGGTTAAAAAGGTTGGTACTATAAATCCTAAATCTGATGATGAAGGTCTAGCCGGTGGTTGTTGATAAACAGCATGTGGTTGTTGGTAAACAACATGTGGTTGTTGGTAAAAAGCAGGTGGCTCATATGTTGGTTGTGAAATATATGGTTGATGTTGAGTATTAATTGGCACTTGTGGATTGTACTAAGACTTGTAGCTTGAATAGGATGGCAGTGGATTATAGGTATTTGCAATCAATGCTAGTGGATCTGGAAATCTAGCTTTCATGGCACGAACTTCGTTTGCATTCGGCTCATTCTTCTTGAGATATGCATATAACTGATCAAAACTAACTTCATAAAGATTCCCCTCTTGCTTAACCCATATCATGAACCTACTCCATTCTGGCTGAAGATGGTTGACAAACTTGGTATTCACTTAATGTTTAATCATGTTAAGCCTAGTGATATTAATATCATTCATAGGTTTAGCAAACCTCATATAATACAACTGAATCCTCTCTCCTTTCTTTGATGTAAATCGATCAAATTCATCCGCTAGTTTGGATTCTCTCTTTTGCTTGGTTAGCTCAGTCCCTTTCATTAGCTCTTTCACTCTATACCAAATATCATAGGACTTAGTCTTATGGTTTAATGGAGTGTATATTTCATTGGGTAATCCGTGAAGAATGATTGTTGGGAATTAAACTCATACACTTAGTACTGTCAAGCCAAAGACTTAGTAATGCTCAAGATTACAACTACCAGTACTAACTAGTTAGTACTGCTAGTACTAATTAACACTGCTGAAGGAATTAAGACTGCTGCATGAAGACTTAAGAGTGCTCAAGAGCTAAAGACATGTGAAGAGATATGTATTGACTTATTCTATGTATTTTCTATTTTGTTAGAAGGATTTACATATAAGATTAGAATTATAAAAGATTTGTAGTTATCTTGTAAATGACTCATTGGTGTATAAAAGCAGATCCTAGATTATGATGTTAGAGGTGATTTCATAGAGTTGCATGCATAGCTTCAAGGTTGTAAACTCTAGTACTAGAAAGATTACTCGTATTATTGATCTTAATAATATTGAAGCTTTTTGTTACATCTTTGTTCAATCATATTTACTGTTACATTCATAGTTCTTCTAAGTATTAAAGAGTAGATTCCGCATACTCTTTAATATACACACAAAGTTTCTACCAAAGTTGTTTTGGATTTATCCAAGGTAACTTAACCTTTACAAGCTAAAGAATTAATCATATTTTAGGATCATCACTGTCATTTGCAATAAAGCATGGCTTGTGGCTAAGGGATATTGTCAGGAAGAGGGCATCGATTTCGAAGAATCTTTTCCACCAATCGCTTGATTGGAATTTGTTCAAATTTTCATTGCCTACAATGCATACAACTCATTTACTATTTATCAGATATACATCAAAATAGATTTTCTTAATGGTCCACTGAAGGAATAAGTATATGTCAGTCAGCCAGATGGGTTCATTGATCCAAATCATCTAGAAAGAGTCTACTTCCTGAGAGCATGGTATGATGAACTCTTGAAATTCATAATCTCAAAAGGTTTTAGTAAAGGTACTATAGACCTAACTTTATTTACAATATGATACGGGGATGACATCTTACTTGTGCAAATTTACGTCGATGACATAATTTTTAGGTGCACAAACCCAAAACTTTCAAAAGATTCTGAAAAACTTATGCACAGCAGATTTAAAATGTCTTTGATGGGGTAAATGAAATTCTTTTTAGGACTTCAGATCCACCAATCCCCATGAGGTATCTTCATAAACCAGTCTAAGTATGCCTTAGATATCCTTAAAAAGCATGAAATGGAAAAATGTGATAGCATTAGTACACCAATGGCTAAATCACCTAAGCTCGATGCAGATTTGAGTGGTACACCCATAGATCAAATGAAATATCGTAGCATGATCGGGTCACTCATGTATCTGACAACTAACAGACCAAACTTAGTGCATGCAACATGTTACTGTACACGTTATCAAGCTAGACCAAATAAAACTCACCTCAAGGAGGTTAAACAGATCTTTCAATTCTTAAAGAATACCATTAACATAGGACTCTAGTATCCGAAGGATTCTGGTTTTGAACTAACCTCTTTTTCAAACGCTGACCACGCAAGTTTTCTTGATACGTGTAAGAGCATTGACAAGATTGTAAGTTGGTCATCCAAGAAGAAGGATTGCAACGCGATGTCAACAGAAAAGGCCAAGTATGTTGCTTTATTTGCAAGTTGTGCTCAATTCCTTTAGATGGGAACTCGGCTTACGGATTATGGATTTAGCTTTAACAAAATACCAATATATTGCGATTCAAAGTCAGCCATAGCCATCTCGTGCAACCTAGTGCAATATTCCTGCACCAAACACATTGTTGTCCGTTACCACTTCATCAAGGAACATGTTTAAAAGTGTATTGTAGAATTGTACTTTAGCGGTTAGCCGACATGTTTACAAAAGCTCTTTCAAAAGAAAGGTTTGAGTACCTTGTCAGACGAATTGGTAAGAGATGTTTTAATCCAGCAGAACTAAAGGTTCTGGAAAATGAATCTACTTGATTTCATCAAACATCGACTTTTTGAAAAAGAAAATACAAAATATAAAACCTATAAAACAAAATACAAAAATAGGAAACTTTCAAAAAGAAAATACAAAGTTATAAAATTCGAAAAAAAATCAAAAATAATCTTCTCGACGTGTCTTTTGGAATTGATAATATTTACGTACCTAAAAACGTCGATTAACATTGACACAGGTGTGTAAATAAAGTTCGAGCAAGAGTTCAAACCTTTCAAAACATGTCATTTCTAATTTTATTAATGGCTTGTAATTGCTCTCAGATTACAACCCATACTCCAATGACAAAGGAGAGTGTACGCATAAGTGCGCTTATCCTTAGCGTTAGAAGAGAAGTCTTTTAAAAAATGGTTTTTCAAAACTGTTGAACATAATTTTTCAAGAATGCTTTTAATGACAGTCTTTCACAATACGTGATTTGAAAACAATAAGTGATATCTTTGTAAATTGTATGTTCAACACTTCCTTCCCTATAAATTTTTCAAAATATGATCAATTTTTATAAGTGGATCAAGTTTTGAGGGGGGGTTTTTCAAAAAAATCAAAGTTTCAATGTTTTTTGATACATCATTTAACGATAATTTTTTATGTATTCAAAACATTTAACAGTGTTTCATGTGGCGTCTTGGCATAATTTTTGCAATAAAAAATTCACAATGATAAATTTCATCAGTGGTATCTTTTAAAATGATGTGCTAGACATTCTTAAAAGTTTCAAAATAACAAAAGTGGTATTCAATGACAAAATAGTTTTTGAAGAGTATGGATATATCGACAAGCGCACCAACGATCTAAGTTACATCCGGTCTAGAGAAATTGAAAACCATTGTTAGCGACTTAGTTACCATCCGTTCTAGATATAAACATACTCTGATATAACTTGTTGATCCCAATCCTTGATCGATTCCTTAGGTTATCTAAGGTTAAATTACCTTGGATAAATCTAAAATAACTTGTTGTAGAAACTTTGTAAGTATACTAAAGTATATGCGGAATCTACACCTTTATACCTAGAAGAGGGACTTAAATGACAATTCTAGAATTCTACAAGCTGGTGGAGGATATTCTACAAAAGATAAAAGATATGATTCTTGAAGATAAAGATGAAGTTTATTAAAGAATTAAAAGATTTAGTTTCCTTATACAATTATGTTTTCCCTTGTAAATCTAGATGGACTCTACTATATAAAGAGATCCCTAGATATAGTTTTCTGTGTGTCAAATATGTAAACACCAGAAAAGTATGTATGTGTCTAGGCGTCAAGTCCTCTAAGTGGACACCTAGGGTTTGGTTGGTTTAGCCTCAAGGATCTTTGATTCCTTGTTATAGTTTAGATAACACGTTCTATCATTGATCAAGGTAGAATTGGGGCTTGTAGTAGTCATTGTATAAAGATGATGATGAAACCTTCTTAGGCAATAATAAAGAATGTTCTTAATGTTTATTCTGTTGTGCATTCTATTTTTCTTTGTTATTGTTCCTCCTAGATTAAAGTTCTAAACAAACCGAGCTTAAACGATCATATGGTTTTCACAAGTGGTGTCAAAGCTTTGCTTTGAGAAACTTTGATCTAGAAGACATGGAATTTGAATCTACAAATAGTAATACTACTGCTAAGCTACCCATACTCAAACTGGGTGAGTATGAGATGTGGGTGATAAGGATTAAGCAGTACTTCCAAATCTAAGACTATGCTATATGGGAGGTCATAAAGAATGGTAACTCATAGGTGTCTGTACCACAAACGGCATAAGAGAATGGTACTTCAGTTATGAAGATGTCTGTACCTGTAACTGCTGAAGAAAAGACAAACAAGAAGAATGATGTGAAGGCTAGAAGCCTGCTACTCATGGCTCTTCCTAATGAACATCCACTTACATTCAGTCAGTAGCTTAATGCTAAAACAATGCTTGTTGCCATTGAGACATGATTTAGAGGTAATGAGGCTACTAAGAAAACATAAAAGACACTTTTAAAGCAACAATATGAAAATTTCAGTGCATCAAGCACAGAGTCTCTTGACTCTATTTTCAACAGGCTCTAGAAGATTGTTAGTAGGCTTGCAATTTTGGGTGTGGTCATCTCTCAAGAAGACTTAAATTCAAAAATTTTGAGCAACTTGCTCCCTGAGTGGAACAATCATGTTGTAGTATGGATGAATAAGCCTGAAATTGAAACTATGAGCATTGATGATCTATACAACAACTTCAAAATTGTTGAACAAAAGGTAAAGAAATCTTTTGGTGCAAGTAGTGGTGCTCAAAACTTGGCCTTTGTGACTGCCTCAAGCTCTATCAGTACTAATCATGTTAATACTGCTATGCCTGCATATGAAGTTAGTACTGCTAGCCCTGATGTTAATACTGCTAGTCCTCAAGTTAGTACTGCTAGCTTCAGTGATAATGTTGTGTATGCTTTCATGGTTGAGAATCCCAATGGTTCTAATCTCCTACAACAAGACTTAGAGCAAATTCATGAAGATGATTTGGAAGCAATAGATTTAAAGTGGTAGCTCTCTCTGCTAAGTATGAGGGCAAAGAGGTACTATCAGAGGACAAGCAAGAAAATTTTCATTAATGCTAATGATACTGTTGGGTATGGTAAATCCAAGGTAGATTGTTTCAACTGTCATAAGATTGGACACTTTGCCAGGGAGTGTAGAGAACCAAGAAGCAAGGAAGGATAGTTCAGAAATCAAGACAACACCATGAAGCAAGGAAACAATGAAGACATATCTTCAAAGGCAATGTTGTCTATAGATGGTGTAGGTTTTGATTGGAGTGATACGGCAGAAGAATAAATTTAGACAAACATGGCTCTAATGGCGTTTTCAGACTCAGAGGTATACACTGATAAAACTTGCTCTAAAACTTGTCTAAAAAACTAAGAAACTCTTAAGAAACAGTGTGATGATTTGATTGTTAAGCTTAATCAAACTGAATTTACAGCAGCTACTAATAAAAGAGGTTTAGCAACAGTAGAAGAATAACTTATCACATATAGAAATAATGAGGTTCTTTTTAGTGAAGAAGTTGCAGTTCTTAAAAGAGAAGTAGCTTGTAAAGACTATGAAATAAATGTGCTTAAAAGCGAGTTTGAAAAAGTTAAGCAAGAAAAAGAGGGCATTGAATTTAAGATTGAGAAATTTGATAAGGCCCTAGAAGACCTAGACAAGTTGTTAGGAAGCCAGATAACTAACAAAAGTAAAAAGGTTTTGGGATATAGTGTTGTTCCTCCACCTCATCCTTTAATCTATAATAGACCTAACAAGCTTGATTTGTCTTATTCTGGTCTTGATGAATTCAAAGAGCCTGAAGTAAAAGGGTATGGTACTTAGAATAGTAAGAAAGAGTCTAATGTTGTTTGTGATAAGAAATCAGATGATTTTAAGGAAAATTCTGATAACTCTTTGGTAAAAGAACAAGTATTAAAAGATACAAGTAGCTTTGTTGAGTCTTCACTTAATATTGATAAAGAAATTGTTTTTCCTGTTGATAAAAAGGCAGAGTTTGTTAAACCTAAAAATCATTAAAAAATAGTTAAAAAGTCAGTTAGGTATGCAGAGATGTATAAATCACAAACTCCTAGGGGGAATCAAAGGAATTGGAATGGACAGAAGTCCAATCAACTAGGAAGTGATTTTGTGATGTATAACAAAGCTTGCTTTATTTGTGGGAGTTTTAATCATGTACAGGCTCAGTGTAAATACCATCAAAAGGAAAGGATGGTATATGGGAGTAATTATAACAGGGTGAACTACAACTATACTACCAAAAGGACTCATCCTAATGCTTAAAGGAACATGGTTCCAAGAGCAGTTTTAATGAAAATTGGCCTAAAAACTTTTAATACTGCCAGGACAGTTAATACTGCTCATCCTAAATCTACAGTTTTTAGTGCTAAACCAATGTCATGTTTTCCAAAAATAGCACAATCAACTGTAAGAAGACCCTTTCAATCTAAAACAGCATTAACTAACAAAAGGTTTACACATAAAGTTAATACTGCCAAGGCATAAGCAATTAATACTGCTAGGCCACAAGTAGTTAATACTGCTAGGCCAAAAACAGTTAAAACTGCTAGGCCAAATTCTGCAGTTGTTAATGCTGTTAGGGTTAATCAGGAAAATGTTGTAAAGGCCTCAGCATGTTGGGTTTGGAGACCTACCAAACCTAATAGTGCATCAATCACCTTGAAGAAACATAATTACATTGATGCACGAGGCAGATCCAAGTCAGTGATGGCTTGGGTCCCCAAAGGAATCTAATTTCCTTATTTTTATGTGCAGGGCAAGCCACAACAAGATGATACAGGATTTGTTGACAGTGGATGCTCAAGGCACATGACTGGGAACATAGCTTATCTCTCAGATTTCAAGGAATTTGATGGAGGTTATGTTACATTTGGAGGAGGAGCACATGGTGGTAGAATTTCTGGTAAAGGAACACTTAAAACTGATAGTCTTGATTTTGAAGATGTATACTTTGTCAATGAGTTAAAATTCAATCTTTTTAGTGTCTCACAAATGTGTGACAAAAAGAACTATGTCCTTTTTACTGACACTGAATGTCTTGTCTTATCTCCTAATTTTATGTTGCCTGATGAAAGTTATATACTTCTTAAAATTCGTAGAAAGGAAAACATGTACAGTTTTGATATGAAGAACATTGTTTCTAAAGAGACTTTAACTTGTCTTGTTGCAAATGCTACATCAGATGAATCAATGCTCTGGTATAGGAGGCTTGGTCACATTAATTTTAAAAACATAAACAAGCTTGTTAAGGATAATCATATAAGAGGATTGCCTACAAAATGTTTTGAAATTGACCAAACATGTGTTGCTTGTCTTAAAGGGAAGCAACACAGAGCTTCTTGTAAGTCCAAAGTTCTGAATCCAATTCTAAGCCTTTTTTTATGCTTCATATGGATCTATTTGGTCCAACTTTTATAAGTAGTTTAATGCATAAGAAGTATTGCTTAGTAGTCACTGATGATTATAGCAGGTTTACATGGGTTTTCTTTTTAACAACTAAGGATGAAACCAGTGAGATCCTTAAGAACTTTATCAAAGAAATAGAAAACCTAGTGGATAAGAAAGTGAAAATAATCAGAAGTGATAATGGAACAGAGTTTAAGAACAAATTTATGGATGACTTTTGCAGAGAAAAATGTATTAAGAGAGAATATAGTGTAGCCAGGATTCCTCAGCAAAATGGTGTAGCTGAGAGGAGGAATAGGACACTAATTGAGGCTGCTAGAACAATGTCAGCTGACTCTAAGTTACCTACCACGTTTTGGGCTAAAGCAGTTAGTATTGCTTGCTATCTACAGAATAGGGTCTTAGTAGTCAAGCCTCATAACAAGACACCTTATGAACTTTTAGAGGTTTTAAACCTGCTCTAAGTTTTATGAGACCATTTGGATGTCATGTTACTATTCTTAATACTTTAGACAGTTTAGGCAAGTTTGATGGCAAAAGTGATGAAGGTTTCTTTGTTGGATATTCTTTGAGTAGTAAAGCTTTTAGGGTATACAACACTAGAACCAGGAGGGTAGAAGAAAATTTGCATATTAGGTTTTTAGAGAATAAGCCTAGGATAGAAGGGAATGGTCCAAAGTGGCTGTTTGACATTGATTCTCTAACCCAATCTATGAATTATGTACCAGTTACTGCAGGTATAATCATTAATGAATCTGCAGGTACACAATGAGAACTTAATGCAGGTACATTAGAAGAAAACAATCAAGATTACATTGTGATGCCAATTTGGAAAGATGCTTCGTACTTTGATTCACCTACCCAGAATGCTGATAATGTTGAACCAAAATCTGTTGCTGATGAACAAAAGTAGGATGGTGATGGTACAGACAATGAGAATGATGAACAAGATAAGTCTGATGATGTTAGCAGTCCTAACGAAGTTAATGCTGATGGACAACATGTTAATATTGCCAGTCTTGATGTTAATACTTGTAGCTTTAAACTTAATGTTGTTGGTCCATTAGTTAATACTACTAGTTCATATGATCAAGATAGCCCTAAATACATGTTCACTATTGGAGCTAGTCATACACTTGAGGCCACTCATGTTGAGTTCTTCAGTGATGAAGATGAACCAGAAGTTGATTTGGGGAACATTATAAATTCCTATACAATTCCAACAACTCCCAATACAAAAATACATAAAGATCACCTAATTGAAAATGTGATTGGTGATGTGAAGTGAACTATTCAGACAAGAAGAATGACAAAACCTACTTCTGAACAAGGGTTTCTCAGTGCTGTATATAAATAGAAAACACATGATACCCTAAATACTTGTTTATATGCTTGTTTCCTATCACAGACAGAACCCACAAGTATTGCTAAACCTCTATCTGATTCATCTTGGGTGGAAGCTATGCATGAAGAACTTCTACAATTTAAACTCCAACAAGTTTAGATACTTGTGGATTTGCCAATTGGAAAGAGGGTCATTGGAACAAAATGGGTCTTCAGAAACAAGAAAGATAAAAGAGGGATTATGATTAGGAATAAAGCAAGGTTGGTTGCACAGGGTCATAGACAAGAAGAAGGTATAGACTATGAAGAAGTTTTTGCTCCTGTGGCAAGAATTGAGGCAATAAGATTTTTTTTGGCCTATGCTTCTTTTATGGGTTTTCTGGTATATCAAATGGATGTGAATAGTGCTTTCTTATATGGAACTATTGAGGAAGAGGTTTATGTTACTTAACCACCAGGATTTAAAGATCCTGACCATCCAGATAAGGTTTACAAGGTGGTCAAGGCACTTTATGGTTTGCATCAAGCACCAAGAGCATTGTATGAAACCTTGGCTAACTATCTGTTGGGCAATGGGTTCAAAAGATGGAAGATTGATCAGACATTATTTATCAAGAAGCAAAAAGGAGATATTTTGCTTGTACAGGATTATGTTGATGACATTATCTTTGGCTCTACAAACAAGGATCTGTGTACTGGATAACTTACTTTCTTTCTAGGATTACAAGTACAACAGAAGGAAGATGGAATATTTATCAGTCAGGATAAATGTGTAGCTGAGATTTTGAAGAAATTCAACTACACTGTGACAAACCGTCAATTTCAGGTCGTTATTTTATTCTCAAGTATTAAATATATTTTTCATTTTTATGATGAGATATGAACTTACGACTAACCGGGAAGAAATTGGGGCTTACACTTGTAATTTAAGTAACATTTATGAAGAACCGGTGAATTCTACGTTAAGCATCGACGTTTATATTTACAAAATGCCGTAGATATAATTTTGTTGCATTCGTTTTTATTTTTCGTGTCTTGTACTATTTTTACATTTTACGAAAAACGACTACAAATCGTACCTTTTTAAATATCGAACTTTGAAAATACTCGCATTTACAAATTATGGGGCATGTAAGCAACTCACCCCACTAATATTAAATCCCTCATAGGGGCGGAAAAACCAAAGGACAAGTGTCCCGGGTTTATAAATGACCTGTTTCTAACGGAATGAACACAAACAAGAGAACAAAAGATACAGCTGAACAGAAAGGCTTCAATAGTCATGATTGCAGCAGTGAGACTGCAGAGGATATCGGATGAGGGATGAAAGACAAAGATATGCTAGAGTTCATGAGCTAGCTTATCTTTTACTAAGGAAGAATGGGAAAACATTAGAGCAAGAGTTAAAGCTGATGAAGTGCTATCTAGGAGACTACAAGCAGAGGAAAGGAACAAGTACAATGAAGTTGATCAAGCAAAGATGCTTGTAGATCTTATTAATCAGAGAAAGAAATATTTTGATGTACAAAAAGCTAAAGTAAAAAGGAACAACGCCCATGTACAAGCTCAACAACGAGGGAATTATATGATTAATTACATCCAGCACATGGGAAAGTCATAACACTAATATAAAAAAGCCAGTTGTATAAGATATTCTTTGGATGAGATCATGGGAATTATTTGAAACTACAATAAAGAATGTCATTGCTTTATATACCATAGAGATTAAAGATGAGAAGATGCATCAGAATTTGCAGAGAGAGGGATGGGAAGTTCAAAGCAAAATTTACTGAATTCTATAGAAGTAGGAAGTTCTAAGAGAGCTTGCCAGAAGTAGAAATTGGATCATGAAGGTTCTAAGAAGCAAATGAAATGAAGATTCTAGGGTCAGTTCAAGAACAACCAGAAGAAGAGGAAATAGAATTGTCATAAGAGGATTTACAACAAATGATGATGGTAGTTCCAGTAGAAGAAGTTTATGTTGAAGCCTTACAAGTCAAATATCCAATCATTGACTAAAAAGTTTACACTGAAGAATCTAGAAAATATTGGAAGATCATCAGGGTTTGTAATCATACAAAAGCATTGTCAATTCTTTGTGGATATTGTTGAAAGTCTTTTGATAGGGAAGGACTTAGATGAAGCTATTGGAGTAGGTCAAAGCAAGATTCATTAACAAGATAATCCTACGGATGACAAAGAAATGGATATTATGGGTTTGCTATTGAAAGGTTGTTTTGTTTGAACCTATCCTAATGATACACTTATGAAACAACTTCAGTGATATATGCATGATCCATTGAAATGGAGATTATATGATACATGTAGAGTTCATCATGTGTCTACAGAGAAAGGAATGGATATTTTCATGCTTGTAGAAAAAGAATATCCATTGTCAAAAGGAGTTCTGATGTTGATGCTGGTTAACAAGCTGTTAGTAGAATAATCTAATTCCTCAGATATGGCAATATGAGCTTTTAAGGAAAATCTTACTTCAAGCAAACAGACAAGACAATAAGTTTGGAAGCATCCTCTAAAATCAGATGTTTAATTAAGAGAAAACTTGTTGATTTGAGGTGAATCACAAGTTTATAAGGGTGGTATTATGGGAATTAAACTCATACACTTATTACTGCCAAGCCAAAGACTTAGTACTGCTCAAGATTACAACTGCCAGTACTATATAAGTAGTAATGCTAAAAGTAAGTTAGTACTTGCCGTACTATTTATCCACTGCTGAAGGGATTCAGACTGTTGCATGAAGACTTAGATACTAAAGGGATAAGACGTGTGAAGGATATTTGTATTGATTTTTTGTGTATTTTCTATTTAGTTAGAAGACATGCATATAAGAAATTGAATTATAATAGATTGTAGTTATCTTGTCAAAGGGACTCTTGGTGTAATAAATGGTGATCCTAGGTTATGTTATTGTAATTAATGATAGAGTTGGATGCATAGCTGCAAGTGTAACCCTAGTAATAGACCAATTAGTAATTGTATTATTGATCTTAATAATATTGAAGCTTTTTGTTACATCTTTGTTCAATCATATTTACTGTTACATTCATAATTCTTCTAAGTATTAAAGAGTAGATTCTGCATACTCTTTAATATACATACAAAGTTTCTACCAAAGTTGTTTTGGATTTATCCAAGGTAACTTAACTTTTAAAAACTAAAGAATCAATCATAGTTTGGTATCTACAAAATGTATTTTTTTTATTTAAACTAAAATTAAGTTGGGCTAGGATTTGTAGACCATTATCTCTTAGTATAGAAGCCCTAAACCTAAATTTTAGTCCCATTCTTTCTTCCCCTTATGTGAGTCGTCGACCTCCCCCCTAAGAACAAGGAGAAACAAAAACTTTGATCAAGAGCTAGCCAAGAATTGTGGTGTTAGGATCTAGTAATCAAGAGGTAAGGTTTCTAACCTATTTTGAATTCTCATTTAATGTAACAATGAATATGATGGATCATTAGTGTTTTAAAACTTCTGAAATTAATGATGTTATGATCATGCTAGTGTGTTTAGGGTTTGATTAGGATCATACTGGTGTAAACGGTTAGGCTTAGATCGCGTTAATTTGAGAATTAGGGTTTGGCAGATTTTAGGGTTGTGTTCAACTAATGATATCTCCATGATGGTAACATGTTTTGAGGTGTTTCTAGTGCCTAAATTGTAGTTCAGAGAGTCTACTTTTCAAAAGGTCCAGCCTCGAACTATTTTAAGTTTTGGAAGTTAGTTAAATGTTAGCCACAAAAAAAGGTTTACTTTTTTTTGATTTAGTTTGTTAATTTTTCGTCAACAAAACAGTAATTGGGTCAGATTTGGGTCTGAATTAGAGAGGTAAAACCCCTATTTAAAATTCGATTAAGGTTAGCCAAAACACAAAAGTCAAGTTCTATATGTATATTAAGTTCACCAAAAAGATTAGTTTCTGATTGGTTGCCTAAAACTATGTTAGCAGGTCAAACATTTTAGTGCGCATTCAAGTCCGAATCTGGGTACTTTTGAATTAGGAATTTATTTGAGGCACTTACTCATGTGATAAACCTTTGGGGCAAATGAGGTAGTTCGTAAACACCTAAGTTTACATAGGTGATTTATTTGAGAATTTATTAGGTTCAATAGGTATGAGTTTTAAGTTAGAAAAGTGACACTAAAATTCTGCGTTTTCGGGTAAAATGTAGATCATTAGAATTATGAGTAAACGAATTGGTTAAAGTCGGGCATGGTGTCAGGGTGACCCATGGAGATATTTCAAACACTATAGACATCCATTATATGATTGTTATATGGACTTTAAACTTTGGTTTGGTACTTGTAGCTGTTTATATTTTTATTGTGTAAGCATTATGTTAGGATATTTAGGATGCTGTCATTGCACGCATATGGTGAGTTTCATAGTCCCTTTTTTTACATTGTTTTAATTGGATGGAAATGATGCAAATGGTTGTGAAATTGTTTTATTGGCTGTGATTATGTGTTTTCAATTGAGTGTTGGAATCGTTAAAGACTATTTTATGACTTTGTGACAATGTGGTTTGCATATGTCAAGGTTGTAAATTACTTGCATGTACTGTGTTTGGCATGTCAAGGATTGTGATTTACTTGCATGTACTGTGTTTGGCATGTCTAATGTTGTGATTGGGATCGTGATAAGTCGCTTACTCAGTGTTGGATTAGATCACGAGGGGTACGCCTAACGCCCCCCACCCCCACCCCCCCCCACCCCCCCCCCTAGGATATAGATTTTGTTGATTTGGTATGATGATTGGATTGCATTTTAGCATAAGTTCATGATAATTCATATTTGTCCTACCTTACTTTTATTAATCACAATAATTGATTTAAAGTTTGAATTGTGTGTCGTAAACCTATGACTCTCACCAACCGTTGTGTTGATATTTTTAAGCATCATTTTTAGGTGAGCATCATGAGGATCTTAAGAATAAGAGAAGTGGCTAGAGAGACCATAGGCTGCTTGCGGAGTTTAATCTCCTAGTTTATTTCTTGCATGATTGAATATGAATGTTGTTGATTTGATCTGTCTCTTAATTTTTCTGCCCTATCCTCATTACATTCCCTCTTCTTATCTGCCCCTCTTTCTTGGCCTCCACTCTCTTCTTCCCTGCTATCTACTCCCCTAGATCACTTCTCTTCTTTGCTCTTCCTGCATGCTTTTCTTTCTGATCTTCCCCTCCTCTTTCACATCCTGTCCTCTCTTGCAACCTCCTTGCTGTTCCTTCTGCTCTCCTTTTCTCTTCTGTTTTTTACATTCTGTTCTTGCTATTTTTGATTGTCACTTAGCTCTTCTTATTCTTTTCCATGGCTTTACTGTTGTTCCTTCTCTCTTGCTGTCCTTCTTCTATCTGTTTAGGGTTTTATTTTGGATGTTTTGTTAGTCTGGGTTATTGACGTAGAAACCCCCTTTGCTTCAATGCAAGACGCATGTTATCTTTTATATTTGTTTCAGTATTTTCATGACACCTTGTGTCTATACATTGGTTTCTTTTATGCATTGTAGTTCTCTATATAGACATCATTGTGTTGTGATGATATCCATTCTCGTTACGCCTCGCGTTTCCGCCTTGGCGAGGTGTGACAGATTGGTATCAAAGCCTTAGGTTATAGAGAAGTAGGTGGTTTGACCTAGACTATAACCTAGGAGTCCTTCATATAGCTGCATAATAGGATCTATATGTTTAGCTATCTAGGCGTTTTGTTTTCTTTCTTTTCTTTGTGTTTTATTTCAACCTACGAGCTACTCGATATCAAAAGATTCAGAAAAAGAGCCAATTAAGGAGGAGCCTCTCGAGGGACCAAAGGAGGAAGGGTAGTTGTAACACCCCCATTTTTATATGTCTCAGCAGAAGGGTCATTTCGGGTGCTACGTCATAATATAACAACTCAAGCATAGAAAACGACTCGAAAAGAGACGTTATTAAATACATTCATTCGAAATAAAAGTTTACATCATAGGTCCCAAATTGTTTCATAATTCATACCACATTTTTGCAAATCATCTTCGAATGACTTTTATTTAATGGGCCTTCAAAACATTTAGGTTTCCATAAGCGACAACCAAATTCTCCATCGCCGAATTACCTTCAAGGACCTGAGATAAAACATGCTAAAACGTCAACAATAATGTTGAGTGAATCCATAGAGTTTATATATATATAAACAATAAAATTTCCAAACACAAGTATCATTTCTCAATATTCATCAGGATATAGTATCATTTCTCAAAATTTTTAGGATATAACGATGTGGATCAGACAACGTTATAGGGGGATTATTATAAGCCTCATGAATCGAACGTTTCTATATCAATACAAAATGCCCACTATACACCCTCGCTATGAGTGCATATTATTCTCTGTACAACGCATCCGTAGTGTCATTTTCCCGACACGAGATGATAGCTAGTCGTCACGGATTGGAGGTGGAAACCTCCAAATAGTACTATTCTACGTATAAGCGTATGCCATTACCTGGCAATTAACAATTCATGATTTCCACGGGTTTTTTATCTAGCGAGTTAATCTAACTTATAATAATCAAGGCTACTAGCATACAATCTCCCTTGTGTTCTATTTTAAAAACAAGCATGTTATCTCCCTCGCGGGTTTATAAAACAATTAAAGTGTAAAAATGCGAGGCTATGAACTCACTTAGTGATGTCGGATGAGAATATCGATGAATAAAAACTTCGGAAGTAGGCGCGTCAATCAACCAAGACCTATACAAATTGTAACGGGTCTTAGGTTTCTAGTCGATAAAAATCAACGAAAACTCATAAATTAAATAAGTATATGTATACATGTAGTTTATATGATGATCATGCTCTTGCAACATATTTATTTCACACTTAGAGTTTTCTAGGTTTTTAACTTGTTTTTATTAGCCATTTTACTAGTATTGTCTAAATTAGCTCAAAAAGCCCAATAGGCCCATTAAGCAAGCCCATTAAGTTATTAGGTTGATATTATTAACCCAAGACCAGGTCTTAGCTCATTAATTAAGCCCAAGTGGGTTGGGCTTAAAGCCAAGTCCAATATGTCTATTTTAATACATTGGGCCTAGTGGCCCAATTAGGCCTTATGGCCCATTCAAGCTTGTAAATGAGTCTTATTATAAATTTTCGGGTTCTCGAGGTCGGGACATGTTTATTATCAGTAAGTTAACTTTTAAAAACTCCCAAGAAGTGGGTCCTACCACCTCGGGTTTTAGTTACAAAAATCGCTTACATAGTATAGTGTTCGGGTAGTAGTAAATTTTGTATACTTTTATGTTTACGAAAATAGTCGTAATTTATAAACCGTAAATGGTATAATTTATATATTTATATGCTTGACTTCATATTTAAGTCCACTTTACAGATTTAAACTCATTTTAGTACATCTTTTAGTCATACATATACATAGGGTCACTTTTATACATAAAGGTCAAGTTACAAATTCGGACTGAAATCTCACTTTCACCATTTTTGATGCCATTTACAAACCATAATGAATTGGTTGACCATCCAACTGGTCCAGAACCTACATGATTTTATCTAGGTCTCATAGTTTTAACTTTTTAACCAACTCAGTACGTAAGTATGACTTTTTGTGCCATCTGTATAGCAAGGTCAGAATCAACTAGTTTTAGTATTTTGACCATATCTCACTCAATATTCACTTTCTAGAAATCATCCAATTTGCCACTTGTTCATAAAACAATTATCTACAACCTAGTGTAATCAAATCCATCATCCAACTTACTCAAAATCACGAAACCTACTGTTCATCACAGCCTATAAATTTTATGATCATTTCACTTGTTTAGATGACTATTTTAGCTAGTTTTAAATCTAGATTCATACACACAAATCCCATTTTAATCCTTGATCATCATATATCATGCATGTACATATACACTTGGAAATCAAAAGAAAACATAAGCATAACTCATGAGATTTTTACCACAAGGAATGTGTAGAAAATGATCAAATGATCAACAATAAACAACAAGACTTGATGTAGACTTCAAATCCAAGCTTAGTCTTTACTCCAAAAATATTCATTGCATGTGTGATTTTATTGGATAGATACGTAGGAAATGACGAGAGGATTCGGAAAATATAAGTTGGTCATTGTGCATGTGACGTTTTCCGGCGACACGGCGGTTTCCGGTCACCGGAAAACTTTTCCGGCGGCGGATTCCGGTGTCATGGTGGCCGGCCATAAGAACACACACACTTACACCTTTTTGTTTTGTTAGAAATGAAATGAAATGGAAGGAAATATGTTTATATACTTCCCTATTTTGAGCTTTTGGCAAAAATAGTCCTCCCCTCCTTTCTCTTTTATATTTTTGACACGCCACACTTTTGCTTAAATAAAAACCAACTACCGTGGCTCGGGATTAAACTTTCGAGACCATTTTTATTTCCGTCATCTTTTTCTTGGTTTAAAACATTTAATAAAATGTGTACATTTTAAAACACGAATCCGGCTCAAGACAAGGAACAAAATGACGACATTTAAAAGAAAAAAAATATATGTTTAAAATCTTAAAAAAAATAATAACGAGTCGCGTCGTATATTTTTACGATGCTCGAAACGATTAACGAATGCGCGGTCAAACGTCGACTCGCAAAACGTCAAAAATAAATATTTTAAATTTCCATTCGTAATAAAATACGAAATTATTATTTACGACAAATAAAATTTTAAATGTCGACGTTTGTTTATGAAAACTCACAAAATAAAACGAATGCAACAAAATTATTTCTACGGCATTTTGGAAATATAAACGTCGATGTTTAACGTAGGATTCGCCGGTTCTTTGTAAACGTCGCGTAATTTACAAATGCAAGCCCTAATTCTCCCGGTTAGCCGTGAGTTCATATCTCAACATAAAAATGAAAATTATAATTAATACTCGAGAATAAAATAACGACCTGAAATTGACGGATTGTCACAGCATTTCCCCCTAAAAAGGATCTTCGTCCTCGAAGATCAATTCGTCTTGTCGCCCGTTTCTTATTAAAATCAAAGAGATGAGGATATTTCTTCCACATCTGATCCTCCCATTCCCAAGTCTATTCCGGTCCACGACTCTAGTTCCATCGAACTTTAACTATAGGAATCCGACTTTGCTTAAGTTGTTTCAATTATACGTCGTTCTCACGAGAAATTTTTCTAAAATGGGTGATCGATCCAAACTTAGTTGGGGATCATAAAAACAACAAAATCAAGCGCACCTCGTTTATCAAAACCAAGGCCTAACTTACGTCGTTAATTAAATTAAAACATACGTCGCTAACTAAAACCAAATCATACGCCACAATTTTAATTAAAATATACGTCATTATCAAAAACCAAAGTACTCACCAATATCCAAAACCAAAATACGCATGTCGCCCTTCCGGTCTCAGTTAATGATGCCCTACCGGTTGCGAAAATATTCCAGAGTATCTACGACCCCATCAAATGCGTTACAACACAAAGAAAAATTATATATTCAATTAAGCACATAATTGCCTATTAGTCATTTTAGAATGACTCTATATTTCTTCCTAGCTTATCATCACGCTTAGCAAAAATCATGCTTGCTTTCCATAAGTTTTAGCAAAACATCTGTGCTTACTTATCAGGAAGCCTCAACAATGGCTATGCTCATCACGCGGACCATACACAACCGATTAGATCGATTATTATACCGAGCTTGTCGGATGGCCATGCTTCTTGGTAATGATCTCGACCAATTCACGGTTAGATTTGGCCAACCATAGTCAAGCTTGCGGGTTGACAACCCACAATTGTCAATGGATTATTAGGCTTGTGTACCTCTCAAATCAACCTTCATCTTCATTTAGGTAAGTATACCCATACACTCATGTCCTAAGCCGTATCACGATAACACAAAAGCGACACAAGCGCTCATTAACATTCAAAGCACATAGCACATAAAGCACATAATTTACATAATTTGGCGGCGATAAACCCGCTAAAACACACATTGTCAAGGGAAAAATTAAAAACAATCAAGAAAACAATTGAGCATCATGGGCTCGCTGCTCGTTTGATGAAATAAAAATTCCAACATCTCCACATGACGACTAGCACGATCGGCTCGGTCCTAACATACCACATCAAATTCTTAGATGGCTCAACTTAATCAAGTCGAGATAATTACGCATATTCCTAATTCAATAGCGTCCGACTTAAAGCGTTAGCTACTTTGATTGGTTCCTCCAGGATGGAAACGGATGTCACTAATCGGCTAGATTCTCCAATCTTTTCACCTTTCATATGCACATAAAGTCGTTACGTCAAAAGAGTAGGGATCACTAACCTTAAGTCAGTTGTCACTTAGTGCCTTATCTAAACCTTCGACGACATCGGGTATACTTACAACTATACTACCTCTACATTCCATTTCGGGGAAAGAAGTCTTCTTCACGGCCATCAGTTGACATACCAAAGACGTCACACATCTATTGTAGGAGAAGCCTTCTCCATTCCTCATTTTTAACCTCGGAACTAACCATCTCAGCTTCTACCCACCTTAGGAATCTTTACATCTCCAAGAAGATTCCTTCTCAATGTCGGTATCAGGTTTACACCCTTGATAGCTCAATTCTATCATTGCTTACTAGCACACCGACTATACTTGGTCTTGACACGTCTTCATAACAACACCGATCTTTATTACACTAGTCTAATTTTTCACTCTCTTCTAGACACATCGTTTCGAACTATACCATAGGTATTTTCACTTGCAGAACGGACTTGGTCCATAACGGACTCTCTCTCCATGCAGTCGATAAGAATAGGGTTACTTGCATAAGTATCCGTAGTAAGGTAAAAATATTTTCTCCTTCCGGAAGCTTGACCCAAACATTCACCTTAATTACTAAGCGTTTTAAGGGTGACGATTTATCCGACATAACGTGGTTCTTCCTAAATTATGCATAGTTGATCAGGTTATGCATAATTGAGGACCAAACGACATCATGTCTTTCCTCGTCAAAACTTTTCTTTTTCATACGCTACACGCGTAAGTTAATTTCTAAGAAAATTTTCAAAAGTAAAAATCTAATTGTTTCAAACGAAGAAAGAAGATGCACACTTCCATTCTTATTATTTTAAGAATATTATTTAGATATATATATATATATATATATATATATATATATATATATATATATTTTAAAGAAGGTTTATTTGACACCATAGGGGCAGTTTATGAAATTTTAAAAACACATTTTTCATTGTTTACACAAACAATTTATATAGCATAGTCAATATGATTCGCACAACGACACTTGTTCAACACATAATTTCGTTATTGCAATTCATAGTTTCAAAATTATCAATTCACAAGAAATCATTAAATACAGTTTGGTCAACGGTCACGGCAAGTATAAAAAATAATACCCGCTCATGGACTATGCAAGCAAGTAGCATACACATGCGAAGGATTCGCCAATTGAAGTCACCTAACACTCAGGGTCAAATCAATCTCACACAAGTCGAGTGCCTCAGGGGCACGACCTCCAGGCTTCACTCATAGTACAACCTATACAATGACACCTTCTCCTAACTCATAACCGGGAATAATTACAACAATCGTAATAACAATGCTGAGAATAACATACATATATACCAATTTTCCCAAAAAGGGATACATCATTGGCTTTCTAAGCCAGTACATCTAACCGTAACGGTTCTAAGTTTCCAACACATAAACTACATATACATGAACTCTCCTAGAGTTCTAAATCAAAAGTAATAGCTAAAGAATGTGCAATCACCACGCCGGTGATAAGATAAAACTTTGAGGCAACAATAACCTCATCCTCTTACTTACTAGTTCGTGTTTGATAAAGGTATGAGGTTTTCGCCTACGGAGAGCATTTCGAATCTATTTTTCCAATAAAAAAAAAAAAACCCCCCCCAAAACACATATGGCCCACTGCCCAGTAAGTTTCAGAACCAATGTGAAATTACCATTTTACCCTTATCTATCAAAGCCGCCTATTTTTCCAAAATTTTATCGCTCCACTAAACTGAGTGTATCTCCTAAACTGTGCGTCCGCAAAAGCCGAAACGACCGCTCAAATCTAAGTTTGTTCAAAATTCCAGAACTTTCAATTTTACATATTAGGTGTTGCTATACAAGTTTTTGAGCTTATTACTCATTCAAATTTTGGTCTCAATTTTTGACTAGTTTTGCCATTTCGATGATAACTCATTCGTCGGGCGTCGATATGACTCCATCCAAATTCCTACATGTACCTAAGAGCTCTATCTCCTAGTCTAATTTCCCAGGTATTCATTGACCAAAAATATTTTGAAACATACCCAACAAGCTGCTATGCCAAAGCAACCCTCAAAGAAATTTTAACAAATTTTTGTAGTTTACAAAAAAATGGGCGTAATTTGAAATTTATTGATGCTTTTGATGTAAAACCAATTGGAGGTGATAACCCTAAGAGCCTTCTACATGTACCTAAATTTTCTTTTGAAAAGTTATTACAAAAATAGGGAGTTATACTCCTTTTCCCAACGATATACCAGATTTGACTAGTTTTAGAAAAACGACGATATCTCACTCATCCAAAAGAGTTAAAATTCTATCAAACTCGCCAATGTTCCATTAAACTTGTACTAACCATTCAATGGCTTTCCCCGTGCCATAAAGACCAAAAATAATTCACAATCACCCACACCCGTGGTTACAATGGCCGTAAAATCCATTTCAAAAACCCTAACCAAACACCATTTTAATTCTCTAAACGCCACACAAAGAGCCATACCACATTGACTAACGCTCTTTCAAACACAAAAACTCATAGATTTCCAGAATCAAAAATTTCATGACTTACTAAGTAGAGGTCGATACAAGAGAATCAAAACGCAAACGCACCAACTTTATTCGAAAGCTCTAAAGATAGAAGTTTCCAAACGACACGTTACACGAGAATAAGTTCAATAGTCGTTTTCCAAAAATGAGGGTTCATGGGATGACATATAAAAGTCACACTCCCATCAACTGAAAAATTTCAAAACAATAGGTTACGAAACAACATATGCGATTTAAAAGCAATGGGAAAATATTCTAACTCGGAGTCGAACAATAAGCCACCCAATGGGATCGACAAACTACGACGAATCAACATCACCAAAAGATGAAAAGTAAAGTCGCAAAAAAGTTTTGAAGATAATCGTATAACAACGATGTTTTCATCACGTATCAAAATAATTTTATCAATGATCGAAATTGGTTTAAAAGAAATTAACTTTCGCAAAGAATCGAATATCAAGTTATATATAATCGTTACACCATAGAACGGTTGCTCTATATATATATCTATTTTCATATATATAATTAGTACTTGTACCAAGTGTCAACCACTTGTTACGCACATAATATGCAATCAAATCAACCACATAAGGTTTCTAAGGATCTGGAACGATGCGCGCGCGGATAACGGACAACGGTGAAGTACTCTGACTCGCGCGAACTTAACCCTTTTTATACATAGATAAATGTGAACAAATATAAACATACAACAAGGGGCAAAATCTCGCGAAATCAATAAATCCGGAAGCAGTATAGAGTGTTCCGGGTCGTAATGTCCCAACGGAGCTTGAATGGCAAAATCGAAAGACAAATTGATAATCGATGTTTGTAATAGTCTAGCATGATTGGGTTAACACTATAAGTAAATTCACGAGAAGAGAAGCAAGAAAAAATAAGCCAGAGCAGGGATTAAAGGCTAGGATGGAACAAACACTTAAAACTTTTTACTCTAAGAAAGAAATAAGCTCAAATAAAACTTAAGACAAAATCAAATAGCTATGCTAACTATGTTAAGCAATTCAAAAAGCAATTAAGCATAAATTAAACAAGGAAACTCACTAGTACTAAAACTACAGTATAATGTATTTAACTTAACTGGTATAACTGGAGTTAGTTAATGTAGTTATACAGTTAGTACCTGCTAGCGTTACTAAACACAATGGATACAAGATATAGGCAAATAAACCAAAACAGATGTTTACGTAACCCTATGAACATCTTTCAGGAGTAAGCATTAAGAAACTAGAATAAACTAGAATGGCAAATGAGCTAAAAAGCTACAATCCCGTTTTTAGTCCAAGTTCTCAAAAAGTGCTGATTTTAAAAAGTCGTTTTTAGCCAAAACGCAAAACACGAAAGTTGTACACATACAGGTTTTTATGCAACTTTAATAATTGGACAACCTTGCATTAAATAAGCACTTTATACGCTCCGATAAAGCCAAATAAGGTGCTGATTTGCAGAAAGTTGCATTAACCTTTTGGTTTTTTTTTTTTTTTTTTCTGGTATTTTTGGACACTAACAACTCAAATAAGCTCAATTCAAAAGGATAGACTGTTGTGAAAGCTTATATATTTGCTTATCTGGATCCAAAAAGCTTTTTCAACCAAACACAACTTAACTTAACTCAATTTGCATCAAAATGTAGTAAACTCTAAAATTTTCCTAAATAAGCCAAAATAAAAATAAGCTAAAATCACCAATAAGCCAAACTAAAAAGTGGGATTTTGGAAATAAGCTCACTAATGAGTCCTTATTAAGCCCACCTATTCACTTTTATAAATAAGCCACTGAAATAAGCACAATAAGCACAAATCACTACACTACTATTTTTTAGATTTTAATGAATTAAGCACTTTTAGACCTTAAAAATAAGCTACCTGAAATAAGCTCTAAAACTTTAAACAAACCTCAAACAGATTTAGGTCACCCTCCAATGAGTTATGTTCAATAAATCATAACCTAAAAACCTAATCTAACTATCCCAAGGTGAGATCAAAACTTGGTGGAACTACCGGTACTAAAACCTGGGGTTTAGTACCGCTAGCTTAAAAGTTAGTACACGCTAGTTAAAGTTAGTACCGCTCGTTAAAAAAACTCTTAAAGTTTCAAAAAAGTCACTTTATTCAAGTGATTTGATCCTTATTGTTAAAAACAGATTATAATGACAAAATAAAGCACTTATGAATAGATTTCAATTCAGATAAGCACTTTAATAAGCTAAATTAATCTAACAGTATTAACTCAAAACTAACAGTTTTATTAAATGAACTAACAGTACTAACTAAGAAAGTTGCACTAATCACTTTTAAACTAACAACTAAGTAAAATAAGCACTAAACATTCTGATAAAACACAAATAAGTAAACATAAGTAACAAATAGGCACTAATAAGCAGTTCTACAGTAAAGAAGAAAAACAAGAAAAAGAGAAACTTACAACACCCTTGCTCAAAACAGGGCTAAACCAAGAATCTACAAGCTCTAGCTTGTATAAAACAAGCTAGTAATGTCCATAAGCCCATCCAGAACTGGCTTATCATCCATAAAATAAGCTGTGGTGTATTTGAGAGTGATTTTCTCTTAACTACTTACTTTTTTTTTGTTTACTTAATTAAAGCGGTTTATAAACAAGCTGTACTGAGAGCTTTTTGAACACATAGCAACACAATAAAGAAACTTAACACTTGGAATTGTAAATTGACTTAAAAATCTCAAATTTGCATTAAAACTTGAAAGTGTTACAAAGCTGAAAGTAAAAGCTGTAAATAACTGAAAATAAGCTAAGTTATATTCTAAGATTAAAAAACTAACTCAAAACTAAGATTAACTAGTTGCCTCAAAGGCTTACAAAAGGCTCTATTTATAGCCGAAGTCTTCTTCTCATGGACTTGCAGCTTGTGTTTTTTTTGTGAGAGCTTCATTAGGTGTTTTTGTTGTGTGAGGGACTTGATAAAAATAATCTCAGCCATTCAATCTTCTTATGCTTCTTTTTGAGTCATCTAAGCCATCGAAATTACTTGGGAATGGTGATGGATTGCCAACATGGCAATTATACAGCTGGGGGATGGGGGGAAATAGTGGAGTGGTTGAAATGATTTATCTAGGGTGTTGAGTGTTTTGCAGGGAGAAGGTATGGGACGACATCCCTACTCTGCACCTGGGTTTTGTTGGGCGGGAAAAATGAAGTTTGGGTAGGTTAACAGCTTTGGCCCCTCATTTCTTATAACTTTGTTGCAAACTTCGCCCGGTTTGCAATTTCGACCCTTGTCTTTTACTTTTGTAATACAACTTGAGGTTTGGCAATTTTAGTCCCTTAAGTTGTATTTTCTTCATTTGGCTGACTTTGGCTTTTCCATCCCGTGCTTGGTTTTGTTTGTTTTTGGCTTTCTTTTTGTCCTGTTCTTGAATATCCGTTTCCTGCACAATACAAATGCAAACATACAAATACAATGTATTTTTGGTACGTTTTTAGTCATTTAAGTCCGTTTTTAATGGAAAATGGTATGTGTAATTAAGCACATACCAAAATCCCCCATACTAAGGTATTGCCGTGTCCTCACGCAATGTTATGAAGTAAACACTCAAGAAAACTAAGAATCTCGAACCCCCTCGACTAATTACCTCGAAAAGTAGCAAAGTGTTCGTCAAGGGGAACTAAAGAATCAATAGCTTCGACAAGTCCCGTTTTCACCATTTTTTATATGTACACTAACTATCCCTAATATTTTTGGATTTTCCTTTTTCTTTTCTTGACTGCCTGTTTGACTTCCTTTATTTTATAAACACTGGGATCATAGAATGAGAAGCGTCCATAGAATAATCTACGGATGTCCTGACGGATAAATTCATCGTCCCCGATTTTTCACTAGTTCCAAACCAAGCAATTAAACAAGATCATTTGTCAATATAAGTCTAAATGTTAAGCACTCATACTTATGACTTGTGAACTTTTAACTCCCAACATGGATATATGATTTAAATGTGTGTACTCATTTCAACTCAACCATAGATCAACTTATTTCCATAGTCGTAATTCAAGATGAATCATGACTCAAAGCAACAACTTATTAGGACCTTGTAACTTGATTTTAAAGAACGAAATTTTAACTGTAGAACTTTTTGCAACATCTTCATCATCATAATCATAAGTTCTTAAAGCTAGGAATGCGTTGCTTAGTTTGAACACCTACCTAGGCCTCGCTCCCTAGTAGGATATCACAACCAACGACCGGTGTTCTTAGTTTGAAAACCCACCCCGTTGCTAGCGTAGTGGGAAATCACATCAACACCTTCTTCCTAATATGGCTAAGGATAGGTGTCTTAGTTTGAACCCTCACCTAGACCTCGCTTCCTGGTGAGATATCACAACACACCAAATCCCTAGAAGTAAAGATGTCTTAGTTTGAACCCCCACCTCGTGGTTAGCGGAGTGGGATATCACGACACATCTTTTACTTGCTCCATATAATCAAATGCATGCTTCATTGGCGTAATTTCAATATTCATGCATTTTTGCATTCATATTTCATTCATGCTTCTTTGGCATTTTAACTTTCAAATCACTAAGAACAGAGAAAACTCGTTTTAAAGAATCAAGTTACAAATTTGAAGCTTTTTCTAAAAACATCGATTGACTTAGTTGAATTGAAATGAGCACGTATGATTAGGCGGATTAAAAGCTAATGGGAGAAAAAGCCACAAGTTACTCATATAAGCTTTAGAAGAATCTTGCTCAGCACATAAACTTATATTTAACTCTATCACTTCTTGTTCTTCACCTTATTAAAATTCGAAGCAATAGAATTCGTGAAAGCTTAGCCTACAATTGAGGAACTAGCTAGGGCTCAACACGCCCGATCGAGTCAAAAATTATTCTCATTCTACCCACTAGGAAAGTCAAAACTGTGACAAAACACTTATTTTATTTTTGAAAATTTTTAATTTTTAATTTTTTTTTTGTATTTTTGCAAAAATTTGGCGGTAAAAACGGGATTACGTGATAACAACGGCTGCAGGCAAATCAAATCGAAGATCCCCCCCATACTAGAACTAAACATCGTCCTCGATGTTTTGAAAGGGGCACCTACGTAAATCTAAGGCCGTTTATTAAGTGTGCCAAAAGATAAAACGTTATTCGATTAGATTTGGATACTGGATTCCCAAAATGAAGCTGAGGATGCGAAACTCTTGTGAATGAAAGATAAAACTGAGAGCACGAGAGTCTTCACAATCCGGGCAATCCTGGACAATTAACAACACAAACACAAACACGGGTAATGTAAAGAGGCGACCTCCACAACAACAAGAAAACACTTATCATTTTCTACACAATACTATGATAAGCATGTGGTGCCCTCCCACAAGCTTTGTTTAAGGTCGCTAATGGCTTGACCCGTCACCATGAATTTATTGGACATTGGGAATGTTTTGGAAACCGGGCCTACAATAGTGGATACGTCCCCGTTCCTCCAATGTAATTGCTTTAAACGATGACCATTCACTTTGAAATTTGGCCCCATGAGTTTTTGAGATAACACGATGGTAGCCGTTACGGAAAAACTTTGGGTTACAGGAATGGGTTCCTGACCAACGGTCTTAAAGCTTGCCCGAGAAAATCTTTAATCTATGAGTTTTAAAGAGGGAGACTCGATCAGCCGACGTTGAAAACGCGTTTTTTGATCTTGATCATGGATTCCTTTGTTTTTTCTCTTTGTAGATCCAGAGAGTTTTTCATAGCATTATCACGAGTTCATTAAGTTCATTGAGTTGAACTTTCCTGTGATCACCCGCGGTTTTGATATCAAAGTTGGTATGCTTAAGGGCCCAGTAAGCTTTGTGCTCGAGTTCGATCGGAAGATGACATGCTTTCCCGTACACTAGCTTGTATGGAGTACACCCGATGGGTGTTTTGTAAGCTGTGCGGAAAGCCCAAAGTGCGTCATCTAATTATCCGCCCAAGAGTCACGATTTTCGCCCAACGTGTCCTATCAAGAATTCGTTTTCAAACCACGATTGGATACCTCAACTTGTCCACTTGTTTTTGGATGATAACGCGTGGAAGACATGAATGACTCCGTATTTAAGCATGAACCTTTGCAAATTGTCATTGCAAAAAATGTTCCGCGATCACTTATGATTGCACGAGGAGCGCCGAATCTGGCGAAGAGAGATTTAAGAAATTTTGCAAACACCTGTAGCGTATTGGTGGACGCTTTTGCTTCAACCCATTTTGATAAATAATCAACCCAGACGAGTAAGTATTGTTCCTTTGGATGATGGAATGCCCATAAAGTCATGCCCCAGACGTTCAAAGATTTCAACAAACAATGATGGAATTTTGTGGCATCTCATCCCGTTGTGAAAGTATTTTTCCCTTACGCTAGGCATAGTGCGTTTTTAACCAACTCATGGCATCTTTGTAGATTGTGGGCCCAAAAGAATCTTGAATTCAAAGACTTTTCTTGCTGTGTAGTAGCACCGTACCGTGATGTCCACCTAACGGTTTTTTTTTTGTGGAACCCCTAAAATTCCCCCGATTGCAAAGCCATGAGGATGATATGGTCTCCCTTGCTAAAAACAACAACGTCGAATAGGCTTGGATCCGACAGATGTTAACAGAAAGTATCTTCCCAGAAATAATGCTTCCAACGTCTTTGAAGAATTTTCCTTTTCCTGCTTGGGTTGACATCCCTTTGAATTATCCACGAAATTTTCCCTGCATGGTAGTTTTTGCGATTCAGCAAACCATGGGTAATACAGCATCAAGAACAAGCAATCGAAACTAAAGTTTCAAGAGGAAACTTTTCATTTATCTCCCGTGATCGAGCTCATTTTCTGTGAGGAACGCTAATCGTTATAGATGATCAGCCGCTAGGTTCCATCAGCTCCTTTCGTGTCATACTACATCAAAGTCAAACTCCTTGAAGGATCAGAACCCATCGGAGCAATCTCCCTTAAATCTTTCTTACAAAAAAAGTAAGATTACAAGTTGAGGGCGGAAAGATCCGTATACCCAGTGCATTTGTTTCATTGACAAGGTAAGATCGAAATTTTTCGAATGCGTAAACCACGGCTGAACATCTCTTTTTTCTGTCGTGTGGTCACGTGATTCCGCCTTATTCATTGTTTACTGCATAGTGTAAGCCCTGAAATGTTCTTCTTCATGACGTTGTCCGCAAAAAAAAAACAAAAAACCAAGACTGCACCTAAATGAAATCGCTGCACGCACATAAGTTCAAATTGGTTCATTCCAGTCTGGGGCAATCAGGAATTGAAGCCTCTGTTTAGATTTCTTTTTGAGAGTGTTAAAGTGCTATCAATACACTCTTTGGAAAATAAAACGAGTCTCTTTTTCAAGCAAATAGGTCATGGGACGGCTATTTTTTGAGAAATTCCTGGATGAAATCTTCTTAATAAAAACCCTCATGCCCAAAGAAAACTATACGAACAACCTTTTATAGTAGTCGGGTGAGGGAGCTTGGCTAATAAAAGAACGTCAATCTTTAAGCTTCGATCGAACCGTCAATTCCCGACTTGGAGATTTTGTTGTCCAAGAACAAAATCCTTCTTTAGACCATGAAATCTTTTCTCCCAGTTTAGAGCTAAATAGGTGTCTTCACAACCGCTAAAGCATCTTTCTAAAATGGGTTAGGCAAGGAGAGAAAGAACTCCAAAATCTGAAAAGTCAATCCATAAAAACCTCCATTGTTGTTTTCGAATCATTTCTAGTGAAATTGCCGTCCATACAGTCTCTGGAATGTGACTGGTGCATTTGCAGAGTGCCAAAGGGCATGCGCGGTAGGACAAAGTTCCGTATGGACCAATTAAATGGGTCTTTTCCTATCCCATTTTGGGTTGATGGTATTTGAAAATAAACCTGAGAAAACCATCGAGAAAACAATAATTCGTTTCCCACAATTAAACCTATCAGCATTTGGTCCATGAATGGAAGGAAAAATGGTCTTTTCTGGGTGGCTATCATTCAACTTGTCGGTAGATGCAATCTTACCTCCCATCCCGTTACCAATCGAGTTGGGATCAAACTCATTTTGCCTCATATCTCAACTACGTAAAAACCACCTTTCTTTGGTGCGGAGCGGCGGGGGAACAGTGTACCGGGCTTAACCCCAGTGTACAAACCTATCCAGATGGGTAGATTGTATCCACGTTAAAAATTTTTCAACTTCGTTTTTTAATGACATCGTATATTTTTGGTTCACCCACTCGATGTTGGACCGCTGTTGTTAAGTCCCTCTTCCAATTAGAAATTTGTAGAGTACAAAAATCCGGTTTAAATACCCTTGATATCGGAAGAGTTTCAATCAGCGATGTGCCGCCTTTTGTGGGATTGCAACACCTTCTATGAAACCAAGCGGCCTTTTTTACCCGATACTCCCCCCAAATCTTTAGCAATGATGACTGTAACTTGTTGTTACCTTCTAAAATTCATATTCTAAGGTGGGAGGTAAGTTCCCATGATCTCAGACACTCGGGAGGTTTCATCAAGCATGGTTTATTTTGCTTTCACAAATCTTAAGTTCGTTGATAACTTCAGGAAAATAATTTGCATGTTAAGTGGGTGAAAAGGCTCACTATTTAGGATATCTTCAAAAGAAGAATGTCCTTCTTCTCGAGATCACATTCGGCAATCATCAATTCCTGATTTATACGAAAGTAATCAGAAAGTTCAGCCTCGATTTCTCTTCAAGAATGAAATCACTTCCCTCGAATGTATGAGGGTGGGAGAAAGTTGGTATCAACAATTGTTCATAGGAGAGGAGTGGAATTATCCATTTGCTGAACTTCCGAGAAACCTAAAATTTCCTTGGAATAATTCCTCACAGGTCTATATCAATAAAGTCGAGCCTTGGTTTAACTGAATCCAAAGCATTTGGTAGAGAAAAATATTATACGTGAATCCCTCTCGCCCCAAATTCCCTACCGCCGGATTGGTCATCATGTCTTAAAGCAATTCTCTTCATCCAGTGAACCGATCAACTCTTGCCGTTCTTAACAATGGTCTTCCTAAAATCAACGGGACTCTAGTGTCGGGCATCATAGTCAACCTACCAAAAAAATCGGTCTGGAAAGTAAAAGGTTCCATCCTTACACAAAAACTAATCTCGGTAAATCATATAATGCCATAACAAAATAAAATATATTACTGTAATATATTCTATGCCGGATAGACTGAAGTGGAGATTGATCGATCGTTGCTAATTCGAGTGTACCACCAGTTTTGTCAGTCACTTAGGAGTTAAGCTTTTCAAAAACGGAGATGGCAATTGAGTCTTGATGCATGGCAACCAAGATCGGCCCAGGCTAAGCATTCTCAGAGCCAACGGGGCCGTCCAAACTCTGGAATTAATCACATCAAGACGGTAATCAAATCTACCCGGGTCTCCTAATATTTTTTCGGGAAATGTCTTTAGATGACGCCGAGCAATTGTTCATTAACCGGTGTTTTTGGTTAATTCCAAGATTTTGTCTTTTGTTGTTCAAAACTGTTCCTGAACATCGGTGCAAAACTTAGGCATGTGCCTAAGGAAGGCCTACCGCGAAGTCATCTCGATAGTGGAATTCCGAAAAATTTCCATAAAGTTGTCGTAAAAGCTAAAGGTCGACCATTGTTCGCGGACTTTCTCCTTGTTTAACCCTAGATGGATATGGAAAGTTGTTTTGGATCTAGGCATGACAAATTGGTTTCTTCATTTTGGACCATACGAGGTTGGACGTCTTTGGTACTTTTAGTTAGGGGAGGCCCGTGTCCTTTGTCCACCTCGGCTTTATAGCTTCCACCCCTACCGGAGTGGAATTTGATGTCCATCATATAAACACCGCTTCTTGAGGTGAAAGCTTTCAATGTTCCCCCCTTCGTGTTAGCAATGGTGTTGCTAGAAGAGAACCCGAATTTGAAGTAGAAGCTTGGTATGAATTCCACGATTTTTGGTGAGCAAAGTCGTGTATGTTGGACATTTTGATTTTGCATGTTTTGCATAAAAAAACCGCATAATTAGCATTTTGACATAGGCTCTCGAAAATCATTATTTTGACACAAAGACGAAACCCGAAAGCTTGATGACTGGAGCATGGTAACTGGTTTGATTAACCGGGTTTGATATACATTGGGGCATGTTGTTATGAACCTGGGGTTTTGATTGACCCTGGTTATAAGCCATTCCATGGTTTTGGTTTTGGTTTCACAACGGATTCTGATTGTTGCCTTGGTTGGTGTGTTGCATTGGAGGAAATCCGGGTGGTCTGAATTTTGGTTTGCCATAAAGGCTGGCGGATGGTAACCTAAGTTTCCTTTGTTGAATTTCTGCGGCTAGCTTGTGAGACGTAGTCTTTGATGTTATCTCGGTAATTGTTTGCGAGTCGGTATCCCGGACAAAAACGATATGAAAGTGGGCACCACCGCAAGGTAACAAAACTTTGCCTCAACCGCTTTTACGGGAGCGGGAGCTGGAACTGAGAGAAGTCTGCTTGTCCGAGAAGTAGAAGCTCTATACCATAATTTCCTTTCAATTCAGCAACATGGGGAGATATTCCAGAGGTGGAAGCTCACGGCGGGGCGGCGGCTGCACAGGACGAGAGATAAGCAACAATGGCTTTGCTTCGGGAGTGACGAACTTTTGGACTTTTGCTTGAGCGGTGAGAGAGCGCGAGGCTGATCAATCACGGCCTTTTGTCCAAAAAGTGTACCACCTTCGCAGTTTCAAAGAGTCTTATCATATAACATTTAAGCATTGTAAAATGTATCAAGTTGTGAATGCTCCGAGAATCCATGATGTGACATGCTCGTAATAGAAATCTTTGAATCCATCCCAAGCCTCACTAAACGACTCATCAAACCTTTGTTTGAAATTGGTAATTTCGTTCCGAATGATTTGTCGTTTTAGAAGGTGGGAAAAACTGATTGATGAATTTAGCAACGAGGTCATCCCATGTCTGAATTGATCGAGGGGGTTCATTCCTTCTCAAGCCACATTCTCCACGGCAGCCCCCTCGAGAGAGAAAGGAAAAGCTCAATTAATTGATGTGGTCGGACTTTTAGGAAAACTCAAAGTAGATGTGATTTTTATTAAAGTAACGGATGTGGCCATGTGGGTCCTCTGTTTGTAATTTCCGAAGAACTAGACTTGTCGGAGACAAGAATTAGTAACCCATGCTTGAAAATCTCAAAAATTTGCTGCTCGATTTCAGGAACAACAATTGCGTCCTCCGGTAGCCCTCGTATGGGACCTGGAGCATGTTCTGCCATAAGGTTCGATTATCATACCATCGTTCTTTGGGAGTTCAACAAGATTCGGAGGAAGTAAAGAACTTGTGTTGGTGTCGTTGTTGTTGTCGTCAGACGACGAGCTTGAAACAGAGTGCGCATGCACTAAAATAGAGAACAAAAGAGTATTTTTGGTTTTTTTTAGTTGTATTCACAATCTATTTTTAAAAAATGGTCAGAACACAAAACTAGACTACTTGAACCCAAACAGTCAGAATATAAAACTTTCACGATAGCTCCAATTAAATCAATACAATCAGGTGAGCCGGAGGATATTAGAATAGCGCGAAGCTTATTCTCCTTTCGGGTCTTAGTTCCTTAGGAACAAAACCCTCCTTATACACCTTTATAGTTTGTATTTCTTTTTGAAGATGAGCCCTTACCGTAAAACGACAAAATTGGTAAGTTTTTAAATCTTTGATTCGAGTTGGGAAATTTGAATTGTTCCACACTAAGGAAAACAAGTGATAAATTTGGAGTTTATATTATTTTATATATTTTTAGAGGACAATTTTTTTTTAGTTATTTTAGATTTTTCTTTGCTTTTGTATGATAGTTATAATACTAAAAAAATTGAAAATATTTTTTGTAACTTTTTTATGTTTTTGTAGAAGAAATATTCACAGGTTTCAAAAGACAAACTGTCAAACTTACGAATTTCTTCTTTGCCTCCAGCCTCCCCGGCAGCAGCGCCAAAATTTGACTCGCCAAAACTTACTCCTTAAAACTTATCCTATAATATATATACAAACACCAACAAGGAATTAAAAACAAATCACGCAGACCAAGTAAAACAGGAAAAGCGAGTATAGATTTTGAGAATTTACCCGGGTCGTTATGTCCCAACGAGGCTAGAGATGGAAAATCGCAAGACGATTGAAGATTTATGTTTGAAAATGACAAGGATGTGATTGGGAACTAAACTTAATGAGCAAATGCTCATAAAGATAAGCAAAGAGAAGAAGCTAGGACAAGAACAAAAGCTAGGAATGGCAAAAACGCTTGAAACTTTTATACTAAGGCACAAATAAACTCAAATAAACTTAAGACAAATTAAATAAGCTAAACTATTTCTAAAATAAGCAAATACAAAGAAGCAATTAAGCTAAAATTAAACAAGAAAAACACAACAGTTAACTAAACATTGTACTATCCAGTAATTAAACTACCAGTAACTAACTTAGGAGTTTAGTACTGCTAGCTTAAGTTAGTACTTAAGTAGCCTACAAGTATTAGTACTGTTGAGGCCTATATAAACACCAAAGAGACAATTAATGAGCAAACAAGCTAAAACAGAAGTTTAACTACCCAAAATAAGCACTTAAGCATAAGGATAAGTCAAAAAGAAAATAGATTATAATATAAATATAAGCTAGAAAACTAAAACGATGAATATTGAAAATATTTTGTAAAAGGAGAATAAGCTCTACAAAAGCTTACACCTAAAACTAGATAAGGAAAATGGTTTAATCTACTCTAAAAAGCTAAAGAAATCTTTAATAAGCAGAAATAATAAGCTGATAAGCTAAAACTAGCTACCAGTATTAACTTGGAGTTAGTACTGGTAGCTTTAAGTTAGTACTGTTCCAAAAAAAAATGAACTAGCAGTACTAACTTGGAGTTAGTACTGCTTGTTCAAAACAGACCTTAACATTTCCAAAATCATTTTTTTATTTCAAATTAATTAAAAACAGATTATCAAATAACAAAGTAAAACACTTATAAGCAAATTTCAATAAATAATAAGCACTTAAATAACTGAAATGCCTAGCAGGTTAACTCAAAACTGACATTGTATTAAATAAACTAACAGTACTAACTAAAACTATAAATACGAAAACTGTAAGAAAAGATAGAGACTTACAATAAAAACCCTTATCAAAACAGTCATTCACGGAATCTACAAGCCTACTTGTATAAAACAAGCTAGAGAGAAAGTCCAATAAGCCCATACCAGAACTGGCTTATCCTCCATAACATAAGCTGTGGTAATATTTGAGAGTGATATTTGTGGTTTTCTTTCTCTTAACTACTATAACTTTTTGGGTGTTTTTTACTTTAATGAAAACAGATTATACAGGAACTGTGTAAAGCTTATTAATAACAGAACAATATGCTTAAGAAACTTAATACTGGTAATAGAAAATTGACCTATAAAACTCAAACTTGCATTTAAAACTTTGAAATTGTTACAAAGCTGAAAGAAAAAGCTGTTAAATGACTAAAACAATACACGCTAAGTTAAAGAACATGAAATTAATTAAAAACTAAAAACTTGCATAAGACTAAATGCCTCAAAGGCTTACAAAAAGCTCTAATTTTATAGCCGACAAAAGTTTTTGGACTTGCCAGCTTGTGCTTCTTTGTAAGAATAAAAACAAGTGTGCCTGGTTGTGTAGGAGAGTCTTAAAGCAAATCCCAGCCTTTGAATTTCTTTTGACTTCCTTTGGAGACAATCTCAACCCTCGAAAGCTTTGGAATGGCAGAGAGGGATGTGCCAACGATGGACTTTATACAAGGCTGGGGGAAGTAGTAGGAGTGGGATGAAATTTTGTTTGGCTAGGAGGTTGAGACTCGCGAGTGAGAGAGTGAAGTGGAAAGGTATGAGTACGACACCAAGTTGTGATGCCTGGGTTTGTTGGGGCGGGAAAGAAGACTTTTTTTTTGGGGGAGTAAGCATAGGTCCCCGAAGTTCGTATAACTTGAAAATGCAATCTTCTTACCCTTGTCAGTTTTTGCCCTGTCTTTTAATCTTTTGTAATACAACTTTAGGCTTGGCAGTTTTAGCCCCTCAAGTTGTATTTTCTTCATGCGGATGACTTTAGACTTCGACTTGACTTGGCCCTTTCCATCTCGTGCTTGGAGTTTTTGGCTTTCTTTTTGCTCCTTTTCTTGAATATCCGTTTCCTGCACAATACAAATGCAAACATACAAATACAATGTATTTTTGGTACGTTTTTAGTCATTTAAGTCCGTTTATAGCGGAAAATGGTATGTGTAATTAGGCACATACCAGTGAGCTAGGATTGCCAAAGTGGCAATTGTTGTTTTGTGAGGTGGGGATGGATTGGAAAGTGATGTTTTTGGCTGGTGGGAATAGTGGACGAGGTTAATGTAAAAGTGAAGGGTGAACAAGGTCAATGGGGTTTTCGCGGGTAAATTTTTTTGGGTGAGCAGGGTAAATGTTTGGGAGAATGGCAAGTTAAGCCCCTTATTTTGTATAGTTATATTACACCCACAGTCCTAGTGGTGATATAAGTTTGGGGATTGCTAGCTTCAGCCCTTGAAGTATATATGTGTGTTTGCAAATTTAGTCCTTTTGGACTAACGACAGTTAAGTGTAAAAGGGTTTTGGGCTTAATAGTTGTTAAAGGTTGTTTTGGGCTCAGTTTGGGCCGGTTTGCTTTAAGCTTATATTTGGGCTTAAATAAGACTTAAGTCTTATAATTCTTGTACATAAATACTTAATGGGCTGACCCGGCCCATTAGATGGGTACGGGTGGGTCCATTAAGTATTTATTTGGTTCTGTCTTTAACTTTGACTTTGACGTGTTGACTTTTAACTTTGACTTTTTGACTTTGGCTTTTCACGCTCTTTACTTTCCGTTCTCGGTTTTGTTCGTTTTGGCTTGATTTTTCGTCCCTTTCTTTAATATCCGTTTCTTGCACAATATAAGTGAAAACATACACATACAATGTATTTTTGGTACGTTATTGGTCATTTAAGTCCGTTTTTAATGGAAAATGGTATGTGTAATTAAGCACATACCAAAATCCCCCATTCTAAACTATTGCCGTGTCCTCAAGCAATGTCATAACTAAATACTTTAGAAAACTAAGAATCTTAATCCCCCTCGACTAATTACCTCAAAAAGTAGCTAAGTGTTCATTGAGGGGGATTAAAGAATCAATAGTTTAGAAAAGCCCCATTTTGACTATTTTTTATATTTACACTTACTACCACTAATATTTTTGTATTTTTCCTTTTTCTTTTTCTCAACTAACTAACATGTTTGACTTTCGTTATTTTATAACTTTTAGGGATCATAGAACAAGAAACATTTCAATCCCAAAGTGCCCCAAAAAGGATAAATTCAACGTTCCTGACTTTGTACTTATTCCAAACCAAGCTTAAAACGAAATCACCGTTAAATATAAGTTAAGATGCTAACACTACTCATATTTGTAACTTGTGAACTTTTCACTCCCGACAATTATTATATATATTAGGTGAATGTGCCATTTTGAATTTCAACTATGGATCAACGTTTTGCAAAATTCTATGCTTCACGTTCCACCCGAGAATAATGAGTTTGAAGGCGAGAACATCCCATAGAAAATAGCTACCTTTCGTCTCGGTACTAAATCCCACCCTTGTGCTAAGTGACCAGGCTTTTAGACACCCCACAGAGGACTAGTATCAGGGGGGGGAACGCTAGATTTCATAACCTCACGGAGGACGTTTCGGCATTTGTTTCTAAAACCCTTGATTTCCCGTATATACATAAAATCACATATTTAAAAAAAACGGAATAGTCTGGAGTTCAAAAGCATATTTAAAATTTAAGAAAAGAAATTTCCTCTATAATTTATTAAATCAGTTTTACTACACATAATATAATTACACATCCATTAAACTAATGAAATCCTCGATCCTTTTAAAGGCTGCACAACATCGGTTTTGGTAGACCGGCATTGAAAATGCAGTCAAACTTTATCATCTCGGAGATAATTTACTATGTGCCTTATTAGAAACTGCAACATCGGTTGTGAGGCCGTAAAGAGCAAGTAAAACTTTTATCAGCCCATAGTTTATTATTATTACTACCACATTTTTCATCATTTTTTTAACTTTATATTACCATGATATAGAGAAAATTTCGTTTTAGAAAATTTAAGTATAAATTTGAACTAAAATTATTGATATCGACTATACTTTAAAAATTATTGATTTAAGTTTAATTTTCAAAAATAACACGTATTATTAGTCCGGTTAGAAGCTTATGGGAAAGAAAAGCACAAACTACACTTATGAGCTCTTAAGATTTCTAACTAATCCTTGTTTAATATCTAACTCATACTTAGCACTATGTATTTTCCATTCTTCGCAAAGATCCCGAATGCCTTAGTCTAAAAGTTATAGGAACAAACTCAGAGCTCAACACGCTAGATTCGAGTCAAAAATTATTCTTTTTTTCTAACCCCCATCAGGAACAGTCAAAAATTATGACAAAACACTTATTTTATTTTTGAAATTTTTTAATTTTTTTGGTATTTTGGTGGTAAAAACGGGATTATAAAACGTGAAAAACTGAACGGCTGCAGGCATAAATCAAAATCGATAGAATCCCCCTATACTTAACCAAACACTATCCCTCAATGTTTTAAAGAAGGGTCCTCTTACGTATATCCTAACCGTTATTAAGTAATTCCTTATAAGATAAACATTAGTCGATAAGATTTGGATATTGGATTCCTAAAATGAAGCTGAGGATGTGAAGCTCGAGTGATCGAAGGACAAAACCTCGAGCACAAGAGGCTTCAAAAATCCAGGACAATCCTGGACATACAATCACAAAACACAAAACACGGAAAATGGAAGAGGCGAGCCTCTCTCACAACACACTTATTCATTACTACTATTATAATTAGATTAAGATAAACATGGGTTGCCACCCACGAAGCGCTTGTTTAAGGTCACTTAGCTTGACCCGATCCCCCATACTTGAACTGGTCAAGGGGGATAGAAATGGAGACACGGAAAATCCAAAACACGGATGTCCTCTCCATAAGAGCAAGGAAAAATCTAAATCAGGCTTTCAAAAATTTTAATGACTTTGAAAGCTTTAGGGCCCCAATGAGATAATTCTGGGAGAAGAGAAGTATGAACTCCTTTAGAAGTGAGAATCCCGGGGTTGAAATTTTTTTTCTCATTTTCGGATGAAACGAGAGTAGAGTTTCGGACCTGGGAACTTCTTTGTGGAAAGGAAGTTCATAAATAGAAAGAGGAGGATAAAAATCCTCAAGAATTAAAGAAGCATTAGTTAGCTTCTTTATATTCTTTAACCATGTAAACACAGTTGTGACTTCAAAAATGGTTTCTCCAATAATGAGTATACCCGGATTAAATATCTTGTCCTCGTTATTGGTTGAAGGCAAAGCATCAACCTTGAAAAAATCCTCATAGAAAACCGAGTCACACTCGGGAAAAGGAAGGAAATCACTTGATCCAAGTGGATCAAGTTCATCAATCAAGATTTTAGAATCTTTGATTTTCTCTTCCTTGGAGTCAAAAGGATCATCATAAGTATCATCATTAACGGTCTCAAGATCAAAAAGTTTATCATCATAATCATCTCATAATGGTGGAGATGAGTAATCAAGAGCATGTTCATACGTGATGCATCTCAGAAAGGTACAACAAGATGTCATCAGAGAAGTTTATCAACCGAATCTTTGAGAATAGAATCCATTTCCTTGATAAGATCATGGTTAAGCAAATATTCTATCTCTCTAAGATCGGATTTGATATAAAAGGGAAGGTAATTAATTCCTGGTGGAAAATGTAAAAATGTGCGAGTTTCGCTGCGGTGTAACTCCTAAAGAAAAATAGTCTGCTATTCCCATAGAAGTTCAGGAGAGCTAGGTAAGAGAATGGTATTGCAACTTAAAGGATTATACATGATAATGGAGGGAGAGTCTTTGGTTTTAAACAAAAAATAAAAATAAAATACAAAAAAATAAATAAAAAAAAAATCAAATTGTAGCGGTATTCTCAAATAATGTCTCCCTCCGGATCAAAGATATCATCATGAGAAGTAAGAGAAGAAGTGGGATTGCCACTTGGATGATTGGTAATCTTTTCATTTGCCAACAAATCTTCAAGATATTTTTCGTGTGAAATATTGTAGATATCAATAAAGTTGATTGATTCTTTTTGAGGTGTATTAGAATATCTTGAAGTATCATTTCTCATATTCAAGATCAATCTTTTGTCACCGTCACGGAGAATCATATGCTCTTACGTCCGTGAAATCAGACAATACAAGCACGAGCGGATATTCCGAAAAGAAAGGTCTCCCCCAAGAATGAGGGGTGATCTCGAGGATCGCTTTCCCATAATCAACCGATTACAAAATACGACGAGGAAGTGTGAACCTTTCCAACCGGGGACACAGACATCTCTTGTGGAATTCCAGCCGTATGGTAACAAAAATTGTCCGGTTAGCTATCCAAAAGGGTCATTGCGGTGGAAATAAGCTCTGGTAAACCTAACTTTTTCCAATACCGAGAGTGGCCATTAAATAAATGCTAGCACCTAGATCGGCTAGGGCCATGCACTTGACGCTCAACTAAAACCAAACTGATGGAATGAGAAATTTCCCAAGGGTCTCCAAGTTTCTCAGAGTAATAACTCTAAAGGATAACCGCTGAGCAATTTTCATTGAGGGGTGTATTTGCTAGCTCTAAAAGTTTCTCCTTATTGGAAAGGAGACTTTTAAGCATCTTTTGGTATTTTAGGATTAGAACTAATGCATTGGCAAGAGTGATATTAATGTGAAGTTGTTTAAACATTTGCCAAAATTTGTGAATTTGGATTTCATCTTTTTCTTTTTGTTTTTCTTGGTTCATTCTTGACTGATAAGGGATATGAGGGTGACGAGAAACCCTTTGGTAAAACCACATAATTTCTTTTTGTGACGAGGTTTAGCTTTTGACATAAAATGTATACGAGATTTTAATTAGTTATATACAAGATTACGATCCTGGGGGGCACTTATATCGCCGATCAATATAAAAAGAAATATGCAGGGGAAGTTCTAAATATTGAATCCATAATTCGTCCATAGGATCGTGTCACACTTAAATGAAATATTCCTGAAATGACTTTATGATTAACAATTTCATCATTAAATCACTATTTATACTTTGTTCTAACTTATTCATTATAACTCTATGAATTTCACATCAACCATGTATGTTGAGATTTTTATCATGTTTTATCTCATCAAGTCAGGGTTATAAAGACTTGGAGCACACGAGGAGAGAGCTTGCGCTAAAATTATTTTGTTGACTGTGTTTTAAGTACCATTCCTGCAAAAGAGTACAATTGCTTATGGTTGTGGGTTTTTAAAAACTTGTAATTGTGGATTTGGTAACGTTCCTGTGGGATAATGTTTTTGTACTCTGAACTTACTTGAATGGAACAATGTTGTAAACGTCTCTTTCGAGTCGTTCTTTATTTACTTATGATTTTGTACTATGAATTAACACCCAACTATTGGTTCCGCTGCATGTTAAATTTAGGATAAATTCACCAGAGTCCAAAGCTTTTGTAATTTGAATTGCATTAGCTCATTCTGCATGGCTTCTATCCAGCTTGGATCCTTCAATGCATGAATTACCTTTTTGGGTTCTTCTTGTAATAAAAAGCAAGCAAACAAGCAGTTTTGAAAGTCTTTAATCGTATTATTTCTTGCCTAAAAAACCTTTTGAAACTAAAACAAACCATGTTCTTCACAATGTCCCTATTTGTCATTCTTCTTGTTAGAGGTGCTAATGCAAGACTCTAATATTTTGTTTTCAACTGATGATCATAGTTAATTTTTTTTTTGTAGTTAGAATAGGACTGACAGGCATAAATGCATCTAAATTGTTCATGTCAGCCTCTGCACCAACATCTTCATCATCATCTGAATAAACAATATCTTCCAATTCAAGCATATTTGGATCATTTGGAAGTTCAATACTTTTTTTTGGATCAACAGTATTAACTTTTGTGCCAGCAGCATTAACAGTTGAACTAACAGCATTAACATTGTTAGTGATGTTTCCATCACTAGCAGTATTAATACTGTTAGTACTGTTAATACTAGCATCCAACTCTTGATTAACTCTATGATCCTCTCTTGGCTTCTCTGTACTTGGAACCTCACTATCTTTCCTTGAAGCTTCATTTTCATTCCATGGATCTTCAATATCTATATTTTCTTCCCCCTTAATGGTTTGAATCCAGCATTAGGAGAATCCTTTGAATTCTAAGAGAATAGTAGATCAGCATGCCACATTGTTAGTAGTATGTAATCTTAATATTTTCTAGGTATTGTCTCCATTCTAGCTTTACCTGCATCATCACATGCTTTTGTACCTACATTACCATTAGACTGATTCCCTTCAACAACTGGCTTATAGTTCATAGATTTTGTTAGTGCATCTATATCAAAAAGCCAATTTGGTCCACTTCCTGCAATATTAGGTGTATTCTCACTAAATTAAACATGCATGTTCTCTTCTACTATCCTAGTTCTACTATTAAATACTCTGAATGCTTTGCTATTGGTAGAGTATCCTATAAAGAACCCTTTAAAAGCCTTTCCATCAAATTTACCTAGGTGATCTATGGTATTAAGGATTGTAATAGGACACCCAAATGGTCTCACAAAGCTTAAGGCAGGTTTTCTACCTAGAAAAAGTTCATAAGGGGTCTTGTTGTGAGGCTTGATAACTAACACCCTATTTTGGACATAACAACCTGTATTAACTGTTTAAGCCCAAAAAGTTGTTAGCAATTTTGAATCAGTTAGCATAGTCCTAGCAGCCTCTATTAGTGTCTTATTTCTCCTTTCAGCTACTCTATTTTGTTGCGGAGTTCTAGCAACACTAAATTCCCTCTTAATACCCTTCATTCATAAACTGGATTCATACTCTATATTCTTGAAATCAGATCCCATTGTCACATCAAATCACTTCACCCTAAGGTCTATTAGATTTTCTATGCCTGTTATGAATGTTTTAAGGATTTCACTAGTTTTATCCTTAGTGGCTAAAAAGAAAACCCAACTAAACCTACTAAAATTATCTGTAACAACTAGGCAATACATCTTCTTCATTAAAACTCTTTTACAAATGTTAGCCAAACAAACCATGTGCAAACATTTGTATGCCGCTATTAAACTGATTGTTTTTTGGTCTTACAAGAAGCATTGTGGTTGCTTTCCCCTTCCGACAAGCAACACAGTTTTTATTAATTTCAAAACAGTTTTTAAAACAGGTGAACCACTTACAAGTTTTCCCCTTCCAGTTTTATTCATTGTTTTGAAGTTACATGTCCAACCTCTTATGCCAAAGATAAATCATCTGGTGTGGCTTTTGTAAAAGAGACACGTGAGACCTCCTTGAGGAACAACATTTCGTTTAAATCAATAATGTACATGTATCTGGTTTCAAGAACTTTAAGTAAACATGATTTTCCATCATTAACTTTGTAGTCTTGAGACAGAATACACAATTAAATCTCAGTAAAAAAACACTATTCTTCTGTCCACACATTTGTAAGACACTGCATGAGGTTAAAAATTTAGTTTCCTTTTACAAAATACACATCTCAAAATCCAATTTACTAGTCTATTTACCTTTCCTAAAAATTTTTCCCTCCTTTGGAATTACCGTCCAAAGGCAACAAATCCTCCATCAATTTCTTCATAATCTGTAAGATAGGATCTAATTTCCTGTCATGTGCCTAGAGCCATCCACTTTAATCACTCATTTATCCATGTAAATGTGGATTGCCCTGCACATAATGGTAGGAAAATTAGTTTCTTTTGGGGACCCAAGCCATTACTGACTTGGATCTGCCTTGTGCATCAATATAGTCAAATCTTTTAAAGGACATTGATGCACCATTATTTCTAGAGACATGGTCTAAAACTTTGTGCTTTGGTCTCCAAACCTAACATGCTGAGGCCTAAACAACATTTCCCTTGTTTCCCTTAACAGCACTAATAACTGCTTTTGGCCTAGAAGTATTAACTCTTGTTCCCTTAATAGTATTAACCTTCTTAGTGAAATTACTGTTATTAGCTGCTGTTATTTTGTTAAAAGGCCTTCTAGCAGTTGAATATGCATTTTTCATGGGTCCTGAATTATTCACTGCTGTTCTTGATTAAACATTATTAACTGGTCTAGCAGTGTTAAGTAAAATTGGGCCAAACCTAGTTAAGACTGTTCTTGGAACCATGTTCCTTTTTGGACTAAAGTGAGTTAATTTAGAGAAATTCTATTTGTTCATTGGTATGTGCTTAATTACACATACCATTTTCCACTAAAACCGGACTTAAGTGACAAAAAACGTACCAAAAATGCATTGTATTTGTATGTTTTGCATTTGTATTGTGCAGGTAACGAATATCTAAGAAAAGGACAAAATCGAAGCCAAAACGACATAACCAAGCACGAGAACAGAAAGAGCGTAAAAGAAAAGACAAATCAAAGCCAAAAGTCAAAAATTCAAAGTCAACCAAAGTCAACCCCGACAAACTCAAAGTCAAAGGCGGAGCCGATATCGAAGAAATGTTAAATGGTCCAACCCGTACCCATCTAATGGGCCGAGTCAGCCCATTTATACATTACATGAAGACTTGTACAAGAAAAAGGCCCAACACCTTTTTTATTATTACGCCACAAGAAACCAAACCCATTTAACCCCTTATAACAAGCCTGTTATCCATTCCCTTTTATCCCTTACACCGTTAGTCCTTTAAGGACTAACGGTGCAAACAATTATAAAACCTCAAGGACCAAAGATGAAAAGTACAAGGACGATGGATGCAATAGTTATACACTCTCAGGGACCAAACTTGCTATTTTCCAAACTTCAAAAGGGGCGCGAACACTGTTCATTATCTCCCAAATCGTGTGTCTTGTCCTACACTACCAGCCAAATCAGTATTCCCCTTTCTTCTCCACTTTGTCGACCAACACCAATACACACCTTATCCCACCACACAAACCAACAAATGACACCTTGGCAATCCCTTGCAAGCTCATTCGGCAAAGAATAAAGACAAAAAAGAAGGTCTAAGATCAAAAGACTTGGGGACTACTCATTTTGGACGACTTAAATGACTCTTGGATCCTACTCACACAACAAGCACACCCGCAGGAGCTCTCACAAAGAAAGCACAAGACCTAGAACCTTCTTAGCTTGTGTATAAATATAGGTCATTTGTAAGCCTTTGGGGCACTTAGTTTTTACCTAGTTTTTAGTTTTCAAGTCATTTTTAATTATTGTCTTTCAATTTCCAAGTATTGTAACCTGTTTTTAATCTTAATGAAAATTTGAAGTTTTTAAGTTAAGTTTTGAATCACTGTTTTTCTTATTGTTTAAAGCCTTTCAAAAGCAATTTTAAGTTCTTAAGCAAGCATATTATAAACCTGTTTTAATTTAACTATAAAGTACTTAAGGAAAATTTACCAAAAAGAAATCACACCAAAAACACAACAACTTATTCGGATGATAAGCCAGATTTGGATGGGCTTATGGACAAAACTAGCTTGTCTTTTGACAAGCTAAAGCTTGTAGATTAGCTTATTCATAAGCTTGTTTGCCCTGTTTAAGCAAGGGCTTTTGTAAGTTCTATTTTCTTTATTTTCTTGCATTTTACTGTAGCATTGCTTATTATTGCTTATTTATGCTTATATTTGCTTATTTATGTTTGCTTATGATGTTTAGTGCTTATTATGCTTGTTTTGTAGTTTAGAGATCATTTGTTTGAGTTTTCTTATAATTTGTTACTTTAAGCTTATAAACTAGCACAATCTGTTTTAGCTTATTTGATTGCTTATTAGTTGTTTAAATATGCTTAATATCGTCTAAAATACTATTTTAACATCTGGTCTTTGAAGTTAAAGTTTAAAAAAAAACCAAGTTTCCAAGCTGAAAATGTATTTTGAAAACTTAAGGGGGTGTTTGGGTCAAGCAGCACTAACTAAGGTTAGTGTTGTTTGAGCCATTTTGGTTTTCAAAGCCAGCTTTGATAAGCTTTCTTAAGTGGTTTAAGCTGTTTTCAAAGGTTTTTCAAGGTTAGAATTCATTTTCAAAGGTTTTTGTATGTATGCCATTAATCTTGAGTTTTAAGATATTCATACTGCTTAATTTGAATAGAGACCTTGTTAAGTCAACTTCTAAGTGTCATTTTCATGTTTGTTTTAGTGTATAAATGTTGTAGCATAGTATAGTTTAAGTGTGCATTAGTTGTTATAGGTTTTAGTCAAATCTGTCAAAATTTGACTTAAGTGTTGAAAATTTAAGAAATTGCTTTTTCAGTTACAAGTTCTTGTTACAAGTTCTTTGAGGTCCAATCTCAATCTATTTGTGGGTTTTAAGATCATAAGGATTTGTTTGCTAGCTTATTTTTAAGCTCAAAAGTGGTGTTTTGTGAAGATTGCAAAAATTTTTCTAAGTGTCAAATATGTGTAAACTAGCTTTTTCATTAAGCCTTTTAAGGGCTTATTTGAATTTCAAACTACTTTTTGATTGTTGATTTAAGTAGCTCTTTGACCAAGCTTTTTAGTGGTATAAGCCACTAAGCCATAAGGATCTGTTTGCTAGCTTATTTTTAAGCTAGAAAAGTCCCCTTTTGGCTGTTTGCTTAACAGTTTGGCCAAAAAGCTTATTTGCTTATTTGTGCCTCTCAGCTTATTGCATTTGCTTAATTTAGGTTTAGTTTAGCTTATTAGGCTAGTTTAAGTCCTATTTAGCTTATTTCCTTTAGTTTAAAGCTTATTTAAGCTTATTTGCATTGTAGCTTAAAATTTTTAAATTTTTATAGCTTTTTAAGTATTCTATCTTTCTAGCTTATTTTAGTTGCTTATCTTTGTTCAAAAATGCTTTTTAAGTATAGCTTATCATCTGTGTTAGCTTATTTCTCTTTTTGATTTGCTTATTTATGCCCAAAGTGCTTAACAGTTTAGTGTTTTAAGGCTTAGTGTAGTATAGCTTATTCTGTCCCTTTAACAGCTTATTTTTGTGCTTATTTTTGGTTTATAAAAAAAGTGGTTTTGTATAAGTTGCTTATTTTTAAGTCCTCTAAAAAGTTGTAAAAAATGGCAAATAAAAAACATTTAGGAGTTGGGGGAAGTCCCAGGTGAGCAGGACTCCTTTAGTTTAAAGCTTATTTGAGCTTATTTGCCTTTTAGTTTAAAAATCTTAAGTTTTA